>JAULBY010041533.1:0-12085 GCA_032358315.1 Ophiocytium majus
GCGAACGGACATGTTTTAAGCAGGTTGCTGCGCCGCTGAAAAAAGTGCGAAAAAACATATGGGACTAATGGTACATGATTTACGCTATGTAGTGGCTATTGTGTGTGGGCCTGACCGGTTGCCCACCAGCAGGTCATCCAATATGCTAAGCAGAAATTATATTAAATAGAAACATGCACTACGTAGTCCCATGTACATATGTGAATCATTTATGCGATGTAGTCGCTTGTCAGTGTGCGGCTGACCTGTTGCCCACCAACACGTCATCCAATATATTAGGCAGAAGTATATGCAAAATAAACAACATTTTTCTGAAGTACTATACTTTGAAGTATTTACATAAAAATCATCAATGGTATGTAGCTTTTCTGTGTGCGGCTGACCTGTTGCCCACCAGCAGGTCGTCCAGTATGTTGAGGGCCAGCTTCTCCTTGGGTGTGAGGGGCTCGTCGTTCAGCAGCCAGTTGATGGACACCATGTGCTCCTTTGACACCTCCTCACTAGCAGGGAAGGGCTCCTTGTGTCGCCAAGGCTCGCTGCGCTTTTTCTGCGCATCATGTACACACATTTGGCAGCGAGTGTGGCAGTGTTGGCGTTGTATACATTTCCTAACACATGTAGTATTATTTATTGATCAACCCACAGGTTTCGGGCTGGCATTTTGCCCCAGCCGCGGCAGTATCTGGGCTTAGCACCCTTTTGTACGGTGAGCTCAGTGGCTGCAGCTCGCACGCAGCATGGTGGGTGATGTGCGCCTACCAACGTAAAGTAGAGCGCACTGCATGTAGAGACAAGTGCGGCCGCACTGCCGGTGCACATGGGAAGTGACATGCTCAGCGCTGCGTTCGCATAGTGGTCGCCCGTCGCGCACACATGCTCTACTTGTACTGCTGTAGTGTTGTACTTCAAGTATACTGTAGTATCAAGCACATGGCCGGTCACTAGCAACTCAGGCCGCCGTGACGACGAGCAAGTGGCTAGGACCCTCCCTCATTCACAGGTGTGCACCTGCCACTGGACAAAGTTGACAAGCTGAACTTGATCCGGTACTCATGCATTGGCCGCTGCACTGGACAACAACAATTTCTTTTCAGGTACTGGTACACTCATTGTGAACTTCTGATGCATGCGCACCACACTGTAGAAATTACAAGCATGTGGTTTTGATATGGACTTCTAGAAGCATTGTGATGCATGTCCACCATACAGTATACATTACTAATGCATAATGTAAACATTTGTGTGTTTGCCGCGCGCACCTGCCACCGAATCTTGGACGCCTTCGGGTCAGCATCAGCTTGTCAGACTCCTGCAGGTACTTGCGCACTTCTGATGCATGTGCACTGTAGCACTGTATACAAACATCTATTTTGAAAAGAAAAGGTGTTTCATGTATGCACCTGCCACTGAATCTTGGAAGACTTCGGGTCAGCATCCGCCTTGTCAAACTCCTGCAGGTACTCATAACTAATACTTCACAGCAGTATACCGGCACGCTTCTGTAGTACTGAACCAACTGCACGGCAAACATACAATGCACATGTTTGTGTTTCCCGCGCGCACCTGCCACTGGATCTTGGAGGCCTTCGGGTCAGCGTCGGCCTTGTCAAACTCCTGCAGGTACTCATCCAGCAGCTCCAGCCGCTTGCCCACCGGGTCATCCCCATAGAAGTACACGCGGCTGTTGGCGGGGTGGTAGAAGCGCCGGTGGAAGTTCTGAAAGTACTCAAAGGTGAGGTTGGGGATGGCGATGGGGTCCCCGCCAGAGTCAACGCCGTACGTGTTGTCCGGGAACAGCGCCTGGAACCACAAAACGGTGCCGGAACGGGAGCAGAAAGCGCGTTTCCGGCAAGTTCAGACTGTGTCCTTTGGCAAAGTTGTTGTGGCGCGTATGGCTGGTGCGGCTGCCAGGTGCGCGCTGCTCACGGTAAACCATGTTCTTCTTCCTTCACAACTGGAGCGCAGTTGCCGCGACGCGCGCAGCCAATGTGCTATGGATGTTTAGTGTGCTGGGTTTGGCACCAGGAGCATGCGCAAGTGTCATGGCCTTCATATACGTCAAGCACATAACGTGTACAGAACACCTAAAAGGCTGCTGAGCCCCGTATACTGCCATGACTCCAGGCAAACAGCCATGCGAAACCCGCCGTGGTACATGAGCGACAGCGCAACGCCAAGTAGCTCCCGCTCTACAGGGCGCCGGCCACTACCCTTGCGGGGTAAGGACGCTGCAGAGAGTCTACCATAACAAAAAAGGGGGATTAGTAGAAGTATACTCAATTACAGAGGTGGAAACGCGAGTGGTGTCACCTGCTGGCAGGCCCTGCCGTGCAGGGAGTCCGGACTGGAGTAGACCCCCTTCATCTCGTTGAACACCACGCCCTTGTAGCTCAGCGGCTGCTCCGCCTCCTCCAGCTCGTAGTGCCAGCCCTGCGCACATACATGAATTCATGGTGTTCATGAATTCACAACATGAATTCATCAACCGGTTTTCACATGGTGGAACATGCATGACTGTGCCACTGCGGCCACTGATTAGGCAAAACACATGCGTGCCTCACCGGCGCCATCAAGCCCAGCAAGATGCGACCAGCAGCCTGCCAGTGCAGTCACCGCCGACTTCGCCTGACATGCCCCAGCGTCCGAATACACAATCTCTATCTGTGCGCACGGAAATGACCGCAGCCACCTCATACTACGGACTGTGCATCCGCAACAGACACTGCCTTTGCTACAGGGTTCTGGCCAACTAAAAAAAAATTCTTGTGTGTCATCGGGGGTGTGCAAGTTCATTATCATTTGTCAACCACTTCCGAAACAGTTTTAATCCACTTATTCATAAATTTGCCAGACACTGCATATCATGCCATGCGCCGGCAGTCTGGAATGCCCACCCACCTCCTGCTGCATCACCAGAGGGTCCTTGACCGCACGTGGGAAAAACACCGCGTCCAGGTAAACATTGACGAGGTTGTGAAAGTCACGCAGGTTCTGGCTGGCCACCGGGTAGCACGTGCGGTCGGGGTACGTGAACGCATTCAGAAACGTCTGCAGAGAGCCCTGCTCATGCCCAGCGGCGGCGGCGGTACATGGCAACAGCAGTGCAGGCAGCGTCGGCATGGAGGGCACAAGTTTAAAGAGCGCCTAGGCTTTGAATATGGCTTGGGAGACAGCTGCTGGTGTGTGGCACAGACATGCGATGCAGCGATGCGGCCGTGTGGTGGGTGGTAAGCAGTGGGTGAGAGAACTTGACGCCTGTGGCAGCGCCCCCCCCGCCTGGCACTTGAAGTGTTCATGCATGGGTGATTCGACTACTTAAGTATTACGGCCATGCTGAATGGCATGGACATGCACACTTGTGTACATGCACGCTTGTGTACCTCGTGCAGTTTTGTGGGGTGCATGCTGAGGTGCAGGAAGGAATGACGCACTGCCTCTCATTTTTGGCATACGGATGTGTACTTGATACACACCTTTGAGCGTGTATGCTTCTTGGAGTTGCATGGTGTGCGCGTGTACACATATGCACGCGTGTCTGAGTGTAAACAACTGCATACTTCGAAGTAGCAGCAAGTAAATGCTTGGAGCGCCACGGCCACTTGCCTATGTTCACAGATTGGGTTGCTTGGTGTTGCTGGCCACAAGCCGCCGCAACGCTATATCATACTTCGAAGTATATACTACTAGTAGTACTTAAAAAGTAGATAACGTACTTAAAAAGTAGATAACTTTTAGAAATAGTATACATTGTGTGTGTACATACATGTCATCCAAAGTAGGTACTACTGTAGTCCAGTAATATACAATATTCCATGCGACACATGTATTGGTGTTTGGACTGCAAACCTTTATGCCGCTGCAACCTCAACTGCTCTACAGACCCACCAACAGCAGGCACACCTGCAGTGTGCCTGCAGTTTTCAACTGCCAAACCACGTGGCTTCTTGCCATGTGCCATATACAATGGTAGTATAAACTTGACGCGTTGCCAGATTTGGTGTGCATCGCTCCAGTTGCTATGAACTTGCTTCCAAATGCGAATACCAAAAGTACTTTCGCGCACGACTTGCGGTGGTCCAGCAGCCCTCCGCCTGTGCAAGCCGTCGCATCGACACAGTGCGCCAAAAATCCATCTTGCGTTGGCAACTCAGTGTCACCACATCAAAACACTGCTACCTAGTAGAGGAAATATACCTTGAGCATGCCAACACCTGAAGTCTATACGGCCAAGTTTCACAGCTAGTACTCTGCACAACACCAGGGAAGTGCAGTGTTGATATCAGTCAATTGTTCAAAAGGGTAGAGATCACACCTAGTAAATATTATTAGCAGACTAGCACTAAACAAAACTGGTTCACGTGGGCGACTTGCCTTGAGCAGGTCCACAAAGGGCTCCTTGACCGGAAATTTCCTGCTGCCGCACAGCACAGAGTGCTCCAGAATGTGCGCAATGCCCGTGCTGTCCTCAGGAGGGGTGCGGAAAGTAACACCAAACACCTGTGGCCGTCACAATTCACACGGAGGCCAGATTTGAGTGCCGCTGGCACATGTCACATGTGTATGCCTACATTCTTCACAAAGTATAATACAAAGCCGCAAAAAAAATGCACTGCAGGCGCATGTACGCGTTGACAGCCGCTCACGTTACACAGCACACACGCGCATGGCGGCCCACGCCACAATCTACGAACAAAACACATGGCGGCTGCAGCGGTGCCACATGTACTATCGGTTTCCCAGTGCCAGCAGCTGAGTGCAAGGCGGACATGTATATGAAAACTCATCTAGGAGCGATAAACTCTAGGTCTCCTCACCGGTAGGAGCATACACTTCGAAGTGCTTTTGAAGTAATACTACGTAGTATAATAAATTCATTTAGTAGTACCTTGTTGTCATCGTCGATCTGCACGCTGAGCACCTCCGCGCCGCTCTTGCGGTGGCGGTACAGTGCGGTGCTGGCGCCATACTCCTTGATGAAGTCCTGGCTCAGCAGCTCGTAGCTAGGGTGGCTGGGCGCTGCCGCCTGCGCATTCGCAGCGGTCTGTGCACATGGTAATGCAGCAGACACAGCACGGGTGCAAGAGGCGCGTGGAGTGTTTCAAACTGTGCCTACTGAAAGCATGCAACGTGGCATGCATGCACTCACACCAATTCTATGGGTACATAACGGCGGACCTTTCATCTCACACCGCACGCTAACAAATGTTTGCACACTGTAGGGCAGTCACTGGTGGCCAGCAGGCACAGGCAGTTTGTAGTGACGTATGTTTGTAGTAAAGTATGGCAAAGTATTGGGACCGCACGCACCATGCACCACGCGGTGCTGCTGTTGCAGCTGTCCGGTGCCTCTGTTGCTTCTTAAGCACAATTTCTCTTGCTTGCGAAGCACTATGCCAATGGTAACGTTGCACAAGGCCATGCGCTGGTGGCGCGGGGTCGGAACGTACGCGCGTACGCCAAACAACTAACTTCCAGTCATCGGAAATGCACAAGGGCGTAAGTAGTGATGCCTCGTTGCATAGAGCCAGCGTAGGCAAGCACGACTGGGCTATTATGTGTGCAAGGCAACGAGTGAGGGATGCGTGTTGCAGCTAGGGGGCGCCCAGTGTTGGTGCTTGAAAACAATTCTGTATACGTCGCCAAGTTGCCCAGCAGAGACAGCGCGCGCCGCTGCTGGTGGTGCCGATGCTGTTGTTGCCAGAGCAGAAGACACGCGCCTGCCGCTAAGCCAAGTTACCAGGTGCAAAGGGGCATCCACCGCATGTGGGTGTGCGTGTGGCAGAAGTTGTGCTGCTCTGGCAGTCACGTTGCGTTGCTGTTGCTGTGAAGTGACATTTGGAACCCTCAGCACGGCTCCGCCGCAAGGCTGCGCACACCATGTGCTGGCAAAAAGAGGTAGTGTACCGCGTCGCAATAGGCGTGCCACGAACTGCACAGTCCGCCCGACACGGTTGGACCTATGGGCGCGTGCTTTCGAGGCAAAGGTCAGAGTAAGAAGCCCCCAGAGTGAAGTGGCAGGGCACGCAGGCGCAATGCGGCTGCTGCGGCAGAGATTGGAAATCGCGGAGCAACGGGGCAAGGCCCTCACCTGTCCAGCAACCATCACGACACCATTAGCGGCCATCTTTCTGGGCGCCATCCATGGGTTCTTGGCCCTCGGCACCAGTGCCCTCCCCAAGGCCGAGCGCATGCCCTGTGGGATCACGAAGGCCACGCAGATGTTGAAGAGCAGGGGTGCGGAAAGCGCCAGGGATGCCGCACGCCGGCTGGTCCTGCCCATAATAGTCGCCCACCGGGCGTGCAGGCACCGACAGGCCCGCCACCCCACACCTTGTTGTGTGGATCCCAGGCAGCAAGCAGCACAACAATTTTCGTGTGCTCCTGCTGACGCGAAATCAGGCTGACAATCCTGCAAAACCGGTACCGGTACCGGCGGTACGTACGCACGTACCGGTACCGGCATCTGCCAAATGACCCGGATTCATGGGAGGGAGAGAAGAACAGCAGCCGCCAGTCGTCGCCGCCGGCGTTGCTGCTGAGGGGTGGCTACCCGTACTCTGCTCCTCCGCAGGAAAGGGAGCAGAAATGCTGCGCGTGCTGGCGGGTGGCGGCCCGAGCGCCCGGTGGGCCGTGCACGAGGTGGCGGATGGGCTT
The DNA here is from genome assembly GCA_032358315.1 of Ophiocytium majus. Taxonomy (NCBI): domain Eukaryota; class Xanthophyceae; order Mischococcales; family Ophiocytiaceae; genus Ophiocytium; species Ophiocytium majus. The sequence goes on from JAULBY010041533.1 coordinate 6,655, forward strand.
CGCGCCTTGGGCGATCGAGATGGGCTCAAGCTGCATGACTTGCCCACCAACGCCTCCCTCATCATGGCGTTGCCGGTCATCTTGCAAGCCAGGAAGCACCTGGGAGACGCCGTACCTCCGCCTCCTGAAACCGCGGCTGCCATGGCACAGGCTGTGGCGGACTGCATACCCCGTCAGTCCATGATGGATTTGCATCACGATGCCTTTCACGAGCGCAGGCCCGACGCGGAGTGGTGAGAGTGCGGCCACTGCGCCGTGTGTTGCTGCTGGTGGTTGGTTGAGCGCGGGGAAAGGTCTAGCCCGCTCCATGCTGCTCTGTCATGGCTACTGTGCGGTTCGAATGCCAGTATTGTGCGCGTGCACCATGTCGCAGACGGCACACAGAGAGCGACAGCAAATTGAACTTTTGAATTGTCGCCACAGTGCTGCCGTTCGTTCGCAGCTGCCAATTCTGGTTGTCACCATATTTTTTTCACCTGGGCTGTGACATTGACGGAACCCTTTGACGGAATCCTTTGGCTGACACAGCCTTTTTGTGGCTGAGTACGCGGCACACACATCAAGCGGCAGCAGCCACTGGCGTTCGTTTCCGCCCTTTGATTTGTAAACAAGGTGCACAGCTTGCGCTGACACTGGTCACTTTATAGCAATGCATTGAAATGTGATCAGTGTCAATGGTCAGCCCAGGGCTTTGCAGCGGCATTATCAGATAGCGGTGCATTCAACTCACATCATGTGCTGCCCGCAGCAGCCGCCAGACGTCTCAATTTAGCAATGGCAGGTGTGGCGCTGGGATGTGGACACTGCACATCCCGCACACGATGCTTCATGCCCCGATACAAAACCTTACGGGGGACATGCCATACTGCGCAGCCACTAGCTGCTGTCATACACGCCCAGCCAGTCAATGCACGCTTCTCAGCTCCCCTGGTGCCCGCCCTCCCCCCCCCCCCGCCACAGCACTCTAGCGGACTGCTACATGTTTGGCCTGAAGGGCGTCCCCCGCGGCATCAGCACGGCCGAAATGCTGTACTCCGCCGCGGCCGCCACGGGCCACGCGGAAGCGGCAGTCATGATGGCCTTCCTCCGCTACGCAGCCGCCGTCGACCTAGATGACGCCTCCCTAGGGGCCCTGCACCGCCCCGTGCGCTACCCCCCAACCCCGCCGCAGCAACCGCCCGGCGGCGCCGCAGCCGCCGCAGCGGACCCCAATACCAGCCGCCTTCGGGACATGTGGACCTACCTGGAGCGCTCAGTTGTGGACCTGCGGTGTGTGAGCGCCTTCTTCATGCTGCGCGCGCGCGAGGCCGTCGCCACCCATGGCTGGCCCCTTTCAGACGCCGCGCGCGCCGCCTTTGACGCCCACCGCGCCGCCAGCGGCATCGACGAGCTGGCGGCCTCCGCGGAGTGCGCGGTCGCCCCCCCCGCAGGCCCCGTCGCCGCCCCCACAGGGCTGGCGCCGGTGCCCATAGAGCCGCTGCTGGCGCGCGTTCGGGCGCACGCGCAGGCGGGCGAGCACGCCGCCGCGGCGCAGCTGGCCGGCGCCGCCATCTCCGCAGTCATGAACTTCACGGCCGTGACGGTGGAGGCGGCGGGGCTGCTGGTGCCGCTGGCGGGCGCCGCGGGCTGCGCAGCGCTGGTGGAGGCGCTGTGCCTGCGGGCCGACGCCACGGTGGCGGGCTCGGAGGCCGCCGTGCGCGCCGCCGCTCACCGCCTCCACAACGCCATGGGCGACCTGGATCTGGCGGCGGGGCTAGCGGGGGCGGACTATGGCAGCGCTGCGGTGGCGCCCGCGGTTATTGAGCGGCTGCACAGTGTGCGCGCGCGCAGCGACCTGCTGATGAACGCGTTTCGGGTGGCGGATCCTGGGGAGGCGTGGCGGGCGGAGCAAGAGGCGGGGAGGGCGGCGGCGGCGGCGGCGGCGGCGGTCGCGGAGCACACGGCGACCGCGGCTGCTGAGCACACGGCAACGGCTGCTGCTGAGCACGCGATAGCCGCGCTGGACTTTGACCCCGCGGAGCACCATGCTGCGGCGGCGCCCGTGCCGGCGGTGGTTGAGCAGCCGCACAACGACCACCACCTGCACCAGCAGCAGCAGGAGCAGCAGCAGCAGCAGCAGCCGGTTCAAGTGGGCGAGTCGCAGCCCCCGGCGGTGCGTCGCCGGGAGCAGCGCCAGCGCCAGCGCCAGCAGCGCCTCCTTGAGAACGGCGGCAGCGGCGGTCACTCCAATGGCGGCTCCCCCATGCCGCCAACATCCCGAGCGCCCTACTCTGGCGCGGCGGGCTCCGCAGCGGCCTCGCAGGAGCAGGACGCACCGCAGGCCGGCGGCGGCCAGCAGCAGCAGGGGCGGGGGGGGCAAAGCTCAGCGCCCGTTGTGCGGGGCGGGCGCCCTCCGCCCGGCCTGGCCCGTGGCCCTACGGCAACGCCAGCCACGGCGGTGCTCGCAGCCTCGCGGCCGCAGCCGGCTGGCGCTGGCACGATGGCCTCTTATACGGTGGCGGCGGCGGTGGGCGCGACGCCGGCGGCCCCCGCCGCGCCCGTGCGCGTGCTGCTCTGCCGCGAGGTGGTGGCGTCCGGCGCGGCGGCCAACGCGGTGGACGACGAGGACGAGTGCCCCGTGTGCTACATGGAGTGGTCGCGCTTCCGCTCGCCGACGGCGGCTGCCGCGGTCCTGCCGTGCGCGCACGCCGTGTGCGTGCCGTGCCTGCGCGCGCTGAGGGAGATGCACGCGCGGGCCAGCGGAGGAGGGGGCGGCGGCGGTAATGGGTTTACGTGCCCGCTGTGCAGGACGCAGCTGGGGGAGGGGGTGATGGAGGAGGTGACTAAGGAGGCGCAGGCGGTGGCGCTGCGGGGGTCGCCGTCGCCGCCGCGCGCGCTGCTGGGGGGCGCGGCGGTCGGCTCGCAGGTGGGTTTTTTGGTGTGTGTGCTCATTGGAGGTTTTGTGTCATCATGCATACCATAAATTATATATATTTCAAAGTGCATGTATAAGAATTCTAAGAATGTAGTATGAATATGATATAAGCACTTCAGAAGTAGTACATGTACTGATGGGTCACAGCGTATATTTTTCGCATTATACGCCGTATAACTCATGTAAATACGCCGTATAACGTGATGAACGTATTTATACGGAAAATGCGCCGTATATTCGTTTTGGGCATAGAAATACGGCGCATTTTGTTTAATGTATAAAATACATGATACGCCGTGACCCATCACTTAGTATATGGCAGTGATGCTCATAAGTTTTGGATGCTTCCTCCGGAGCTAGTAGTGCTGTCATGAGGTGGCAGCAGGACTTCAGACGGACATGCCGCACGTGGTCACACGTGCCCCCACCAGACCTATTTGTGGCTCACTGGTGGATTGATTTCAGACACAGGCTACAGTCAGCGCTCCAGTTGGAGTATATATTACAATGCTTTGCCGTTTCTAAATATTTATCAGGGAGGGAGTGATGGCCAATGATGCACCAGAGAAGGGACCAGAAGTGCTGGTGCCGGTACTGCAACGACTCCGACAGCACCAGTGGCAGTGCTTGCTGGAGAGTGGCGACTGGTCGCACGCACGAGCTCTGGTGTTGGCTGCCGTTGTGGCCACAGCGCATGTATCAGACCATCTACACTTTATCATGCTGTTTTTGGTCAGTACTAGCAGCAAGAGCGGCAGCGATGCGGACCTGCAGTTGGCTGCTGGGTGTTCAGCCTGTCATCAGGCCTGGGGCGCAGCAAATAGGTGGCGCGCACATGATGACAACAGGTACAGTGATGATAAATTGTATTTACTTCAGTTATTCTTAATACTCGAAGAAACTTCACTAAGCATACTAAATTACTACAAAGTATGTGCTTTTGAAGTGTAAGTATTTTGTTGTTAATATAATATTACTTTTAGGGTTGCCGGAATCGTAATTTTGGGACTTTACGGTCAACAGTAGTTCCATGATACCCGCTGCAGATGCCTGTACAACGGCCTACGATGCCTTTACATTTGTGATCTCCCTACTGTGCTGAGCACAAAACATTACCGAAGATGTTGCAAGTACTATAAGGTTACGACGAAATTACGCTACGAATTATGGAGTAATTACGAAAATCATGACGTTCTTGGCAACCCTAATTACTTCCGAAGTACACAAGTACTACATTCCTAGAAGTATTTTCCTTTTGGATTTAACAAAGAACGCGGTGGTGGCTGCAGCTGCTGGCAGATGCGTCAGTTAATGACACGTCGTGGAGGTTGTTGGCTACCGGGCGAGGTACTGGTGCCTGCCATGTCAGCAGCTGTACAGGCATGTATTAACAGTATGGTGCACGCATGTACGGTGGTGTGTGCCCGCCAGAGGTACAGCCACTGGTGTGTCGCGGCTGGTTGACCTGACTGGTCTTGGGTCCAGCTTACAGTTCTTAGAAGCGCGTACAACACAAGAGCGCAGCAGCTCGGGCAGTGCGTACATGAATGCTGTGCCTCAATTGAAATGAGCAGCATCATCATTCAAGTGGTGCATGTGGTCGTGTATCCAGTTGTCAATCAGTCCCCCAGAAGCATCCATGCATGTATTACACCAAAATTTTCAGCCTGCTGTGCACTTGTCAGGTGTGCGGCTGGTAGCAGGCCCTGGCAGGTGGCTGCCTTTTTGCAACCACCAGTTCATGCAAATAGTGAGGCTGTCGCCACCAGTCTTAGCTGCTTGTCAGATTGCACACTGCTGCACTTGCAGCTGCCCATACTTAGAACATGTGCACTCCTGCACAAGCCTTTGAATGCCACAGTTCATCAACACTACACAATGTGCAAACTTGACACTTCACGCTTCTTTGTCAGCTGGTGTATGCAGTTACTAATGGCAGCGTGAACAATGCTTAGTGATGGGTCACAGCAGTAAGATCTCCATTATACGCCGTATAACGTATTTAAATACGGCGTATAACATGTTTACACAAACATATTTGTACGGCACATGCGTCGTATTTCAGTACTGTAGTATATCATGTTTTTTAGCGTATAAATACGCTGCATTTGCACTTTAAGTACTTCTGAAGTACTACTAGTAGTACTAGTATAACGTATAAAATACATATAAGCCCTCACCCATCACCAATACTACTACCTAGTACAAGTGGTAGCAGACATGTCAGTCACGTGTATCAAACACAATGTCAGTCCCATGTGCCACCTGTGCTTTTGAGCATGCCACCAGAGCATTACCCATGCGCAGCCGCGCGCTCGAGTCCGACATCGCCTTGCACACACATGGCATGCATATCAAGTCACGGCAACCACTCTTGTCACACTTCTCCCACCTCATTCCTCAAGCACACGCACCACCTTCAACCCACCGCATGCACCACTCCCGTCTTGACCTCCGCACCACGCACACCCCTCACCCTCCAACCCCCCCCCCTCCCGCACTGTTACTGCTGAGCAA
>JAULBY010041544.1:0-13343 GCA_032358315.1 Ophiocytium majus
CCCGCTGCCCCGCACGGCCAGCATGAGATGTACACCGTCCAGTCTTCGCTGGAGGCGACGATCCGCACACTCGACAGTGCGGAGGTCAGCGCGCAGGAGCGCATCAAGACGCTCGAGGACACCCTCAACAAGGACCTCACGCGCGCGCTCGACTCGCGCCTGCGCGCCCTCGAGTCGCAGGTAAGACTCTCTGGGTATGAGTCTTGAGTCACAGGTAGACTCCCTTGATTCAGGTAGCTGGAGCGCACCAAGACCCTCGAGGGCAGCCTCAACAAGGACCTCACGCGCGCGCTCGACTCGCGCCTGCGCGCCGTCGAGTCTCAGGTTGGACGGCTCGCTGTCTCCTACTTATCGTGGGCTGCCTGAGTTTGGTGTCAAAACTAGACACTCTCAGGTAGCACATATTTATTCACACTTTAGAAGTATTCTGCACGGGCTGCCTTTAACATGGTGCCAGCCCACGCGCGTGCGCTTGTATCGCGCGCCTGCGCGCCCTCGAATCCCAGGTAAGACTCTCTAAGACCAGGTATGACTCTGGAGTCACAGGTGGTATCCTCGTCTCAGGTAGCTGGAGAGCATGATTTTTAAACCCCCGAGGACAGCCTCAACAAGGAGCCTCACGCGCGCGCTCGACTTGCGCCTACACGCCCTTGAGTCCCAGGTAAGACTATCAAGGGACCAGGTATGAACTCTTGAGTCACAGGTAGGAGTCGGGGGTCTCAGCCCTGTGGGATACCCGCCAGCGTGCCCTCGAGTACCAGGTAAGACTCTCGCGCCGCCGCTGCGGTGAATCGGTCCCACTTCAACTCCAACTTCGACATATGCCCTCACTCTATGACTAATATGTTAAAACTTCAACATTGCCGCCGCATGCGCGTCTCGCAGGTGCACTCCATGGCGGCGCGCTCTGTCAGCGCCCGCGCGAGCCAGACAGAGTGCACAATGGAGAAAAATCGGTGGCTCCCACTTCAACTTCAACACATGCCCTCATAACTCCATGACTAGCACTTGAAGTACCAACTGCACCATTGCCGCCGCTTGCGCGTCTCGCAGGTTCACTCCACGGTGGCGCGCTCGGTCAGTGCGCGAGCGAGCCAGACGGAGCGCACAATGGCAAAAAAAATGGAGGCGGCGATTGGGGCGGGGCGGCAGAGAGCCGCAAAGGGAGGGGGCTGGCGCGTTGCCTTCCTTGTGCTCGCGGGCGCAGGGGGCGCCGTGTGCCTCATCTTCTACTTCAAGTACCGGGAATTGAAAAAGGAGCACCTGCTGTGAACTGAGGGTGTGTGGGGGGGTGCCACGTGCAAGCATGATTGCTGAAGGTGGTGACTGGGGCGTGTAGGGTGAGGGCCTGCTCGGCGTTGTTGACCAGGTGGATAAACCCCCCCTCAGGCGTTGGCCTGGCGTCTTGCACTAGCCGCGGCAGTTGCTGAGGTTGGCACAACATTTTAGTTTTTGTTTCACCCCAGGCGCACGCTTGCGTGGGGCCTTTGGTCAAGGCGCTTCTGCAAAGTAGGTGTGCCAGAGGGCTGTTTTTTCACCCTATGCCGCCCTTTTGCCCGTGGCGGCACCACCCGCGGTGGGAGGCACGCAGTGCTCAGCACCGCTCTGGCGCAGCAGCAGCGAGCAGCAGCAGCCCCAATCACAAGCGCAGCACAGCGGCATGGTACGCGTCCTGCGTGACGCGCCGTCTAGTGGACGACGCACCGCCACTGCGGGGCTGTGCCGCTACAGTGGTTTGCTTGTGCTGGCGCGGCACTGCCAAGGCTGCTCACAAGGCAACGCCTGCCGGCTTGCGGAGAGGCAGCGCGACAGCAGCAGCAGTGCGGCAGCAGCAGCAGCCGCAGCGGTGCTGCAATAGCAGCGGCAGCAGCAGCAGCGGCGCGGCAACAGCAGCAGCTGCGCCGGCTCGGCAGCAGCGGCTGCAGCTGCCGCGGTGGCAGCAGCAGCGGCAAGCACTGCCGCCGTCGCCCGCTTCGGCGCCGGTGTAGCATGCGCCCGCGCACACACCCACGAAACCCACACCATGTGCCTATGCAAGTGGCAGCAGCAGCTGTGCTGCTGGTGGCGGCCTACAGCAACGATGTGTGGCCCATGCAGTCCGCAGACAGGCCATGCCACCACCGCCCGTTTCCCTTTGGGTTGCGCCACCCGCGCCACAGCGGTGCCCAGCAGGTGCAACATCCACACTTCAACATCGAACTTCAGCACTCCGGTGCCCACATGCCCACATATCTAATGCCTGCATACCTAATTAAAATACAAACTTGCAGCATCACACATCAAGTGGCTGCCGCAGCAGTGAGCGCCCCATCCTAGCCCCCCCCTCCACATGACATGCACACACCGCGAGATCTCGCGCCTCTGGCATAGAAGCGAGCTCGCCCCGACCCGTATTCCTATTAGTGGTGTTGTTGACAGGGGGGCGACTGCTGGCGTTGCACTAGCTGCGGGTGCTTGTGCTGTGAGCGGAGCCTGGAAGGGTGCTAGCCCGCTGCGGCCGGTGCAAAGCTGCTCAGGAGCTGGCGGTGCAGCAGGCTGTACTTCAAGATGCTACTTCAAGTCGCAAGCAGCAATGAAAGCTCTCTTGGCTACCCCCGCAGGCGCGACATCACATCACACACACACACACACATACACCCAGCATGCAACTACTACTACAGCATTTTTTGGACGTGCCCCAACTTTGCAACGGCGATGCTGGCACGTGTGCTGCTGCTGCTGCTGTCGCACTCGCTGTGGCTGCCATTTTGTGCATGTTTGAAACTGGCAAGCGGTAACCGCAGTAGTGCAGTGGCTGGGGCAACACGTTGGGCCATGTGAGGTGCCTAATCCGCACTACAGTATACCACGAAGCATGCCATGTGTTTGAAACTCTGCTTGGGGTGCGGAAAGCCCTGTGCACATGGCGCACACATTCAAGTTTGTACATGTACTTTTATTGACCACGGTAGTGTGGTGTGAAACACCCTGTGCACCATGGCGTGCGCGACTCGAAAAGCATGATGCATGCACTTAGATTAAACTTCTTCCTTAAGGTACTCCTTATAGGGCGCGGAAAGCGCTGTGCACATGGTGTGCGTTTGACCGGAAAAAGCATGATCATGCATGTGTACATGGTGTGCTGCAAGCTGCCAGTGGGTGGGGCTGGCAGCAGGTGGCCTGTGGCATGGGACCGTACTACTGGTAGCTTCGCCACGAGCGTGTTGGCATGCCATGCCATGCCATGCATGATGCCAGTCAGCCCCACACTCACTATGGCAGCATCTTGGCGTGCCCTGGTACACGCACCAGCTGCAGACAACTTCAACTTCAATGTCAACTGCAGAAAACATTGCGCCGCAAGCCCACGCAGGAGCGCTGGGGGCTGACACTTTGTGGTGGGTGTGGTGGCGGCGGCGGCACCCAGTGTGCTGTGCCGCCGCAGCCGCTGCAGCCTACTCCAGAGGGCGTGTGGCTACACGCCGGTGCCGGCTGCAGAAAAAACTGTATGTGTGTGATTGCTCTTTGCAATTTGCGAAAGCGTACACGCTTGCTACGTGCCTGCCATGCCGTGTGTGCGCCTCACTGGGGGCACACGCGCGCCCCGCCACAGTTGAACTACTTGGGAAAGAATATGTACTACTCGAAGTACTAATATATACACAGGTACTGTGCAGTAGTAGGGACTGTCGCAGCACTTGTGGGCATGCAAGGATTCAGGTCATGCAAGCCAACATGAAAACATGGCCATGCTCGGCCAGTGATAGACATACTACTAGTACCGGTATATGAGAGGGGAGTTTGCACGCGCACACAGCCTGGACTGCAGTGGCGTGCCCACTTTGCCTGCACACCAGCTATGTGCGCAGCCAGGGCACGGACGCACGAGGTGACTCAGGCACTTCGGCGGTTGGCAACCCAAACTTGCTAGCTTGCGCAATTGCAAGGTTCATACGCAGTGTGCTGATTGGCGGTCACATCTAAACAATCAGGTGCTGCACAAGCCACAGCATAGCACCGAACAGCCCAATAAGCGCGAAGACCAGGCACCAGCTGTGAACAGTGGAGTGGTAGGCAGGATCCATTATGGGATGTATGACGTGCTACATGCCCAAGAGTGATCGGCCGGCAGTTGTAGCACCAGGTTCAGTGCCAGGTACATACCTCAGAAGTACAAGGGCCACAGAATCCATTGAGTAAGGTGCCCTGGGGTCTGTTTACAAGTGTGTGCACGGCGCTTACTCTCTGTCTTGCTCGCTCGAACACACAGAGACCTATGCCCTGAGACGATCTTTCTCAAGCAACTTTTTTTCACTGCCGCGTGCACGGCGAAGGGTCATCTGGCTGTGTGACAGAAAGGGGCCGGAACCACACCGTCGCACCCACCAACGCACAACATGTCCTTGGGAGGGGGGGCGAGGAGGGGCGTCACGGTTGAGCGGCAACTTCAGCAAGTGCCCCGCAGCCGCAGAAGTGACAACTGTGGGAGTCCGGCGGGAGTGACTGTCTGTACCTGCCTGTAACTGTAATGTGTACGCCGCTACTCACCATAGCTGACAATGGCACCGCTGCAGGAGTATACCACGAAGCATACTCAAACTCTTGTGGGTGCCACACGTTTGCTCACTGCTGCCAGCCAGCAGTACACGGAGCATGTGCACCATCGCTTACGCACCCCCCCCTGCCTGCCTCCCTCCACACACACCTCGCAGCTGTTGCAATCAGTCAGCAAGGCGGGGCAGCTGCGGTAATGCCGGTGTGCACTGCAACAACTCACATCGGCAAGATAGTCGATCGCCAGCCCGTCTGCTCGCTCTGCTTCCTCGAGCTCCTTGAGCTCAGCGAGCTCCGGCAGGCCCAGCCCTTCCAGCGCCTCTGCCAGTGGCGTGGCCACGGTGGGGGCGCTTTCCTCCGCCTGCACACGTGTGCCGGCAGGAACGGCGTACGCATTGGAATATACGTAGTGCATACAGTAGCATGTCATGTACTTCTTGAAGTGGCCGACAAGTGCGTTCTTGTGGGTGCCGCGCATTCGCTCGCTGCTGCCCGCCAGCCAGCGGCTTTCACGCATACACACGCGCCAGGCCTGCGGGTGCAGCGGAGCTAATGTGTGCGACAGCCGCAAAGCAGCGTACGCAGGCGCATGCATACTACCAGTACACACCATCACAGAACGGTGGGTTCACTGCTACCAGGGTTTGTGATGGGTCACAGCGTATGATTTTCGCAGTATACGCCGTATAACGTCAAGTATGTAAATACGCTGTATGGCGTATACTTCGAAGCACCTTGTACGGCAATTCGCCGTATATCGCGTTTTTGGGCGTAGAAATACGCCGTATTTTGTATAACGTGTAAACACATTATATGCCGTGACCCATCACTAGCCAGGGTGGACTGGTGCCGCGGTGGGTGCCGGGCCTTGGCTTGACCCTGCCAGCAAGCGGTCGTTCACAATGCATATGCGCGCCAGGCACTTGGTGGAGTGGCAGTCCTCTGTGCAACAGAAATGCATCCAAACCACTGAACACGGGCACATGTAGGCAACCATAATACCTTGAATGGTGAAGTGTACAGTGAGGCAATATTTGCAGTACATGGTGCACTCTGTGTGGCACGCCATCGTAACGTGGCTGTCGTCAGCTCGTGTCGTGATATGTTTGGTCTTTCTTAAAATTTTACTTTTTGAAAACTTCCATTGCTTAAAATCCGTCCACTAGTCTTGACTGCTGTCATTGCGAGCGAGCTGGCGCGGCTGGTTCTATGCTTCGCACGAGGCGCCACTTGCTTTGACATCACACAGTAGACAGGGTCAGTCACAGCAACCGTGTTATTGGTTGACCACATCACCTGCTCAGCAGCCGTTGGCAGCCCGCAGGGCTTCTTGCGGCGCTTGCTGCCTCTGGCTCTCTCCGCAGCAGCCCTGGCGTAACATGGCAAAGGACAAGATATACAGAAGACACAGGTTATGAACATGCTGCCTTGGATGTTGGGGTCAGTGTGGACTCAATGCGGCTGCACACACCGCCAGAATGCGAACGCCCACACGCATGTGGCACTGTCACAGCAGCGGTCCTGTGGACCACTAGGATGTCCCTGTGAACACTGAGATGCTGGTAAACAAGAGCGGACAACACAGGAAACCCGTGCAATGCCCCGCTGCGAGGCGAAAACCGTGCTGCTTCACCTGCTCCGAATCCAACAAGAGGATGCATGAACCACAGGTAGCTCACCTGAACCCCGCTCACCCCTTCACATCCTTGCACCCCTTCCCCTTGCGGCACCGGTTGGTGTGCCTTGTCATCCTTTTGCCCGCGGCGCAGCCCACCACCTTGCAGCCGAGCCCGCAGTCATGGCCGAAAGCCTCCTGCAGTTTCTCCTCTGGCAGGGCTGCCAGTGTCGCCGCAGCTGCTGTCAGTACACGATCCCCCTGCATGCAGGCCCAAGTCGAGCAGGGCAGGGTGTGATACCAGCGTCCTCGCCCTGGGTCGTGGGGGCATTCGCCGCTGGCATGTGCCAGTGCGGGGGGGGATGGTGCAGCTCGCCAAGTGACTGCATGTGGAGCACGCCGCACCACCGGCGTCTGAGACTCTGCATGCGCGCACCTTCCGCTTGAGCTCTCAGCGTGCGGTCATGCCCATGACAAGCGCGCCGCCGCCGCGCACGCGATGACGTTTTGTCCTGGCCGTAACCTGGCATGTGGTTGCGTGCCGCACCTCTTACATATGAATGCCCAAAGTGGCAGACACGCCTTCAGTTTGAACACCAAGATCCATGTCAACATATGGCATTTTTTTTGCATTGCCGGGCTCACCTGTAGCGCCCACGCCTGTGCCTGCGCAGCCACTGCCTCAGAAGCTCCGCCTCCCGCCTTGTGGCGCGCTACGGCTGTTTTCTCCTCCGCAAGCGCTTTTACCAGCGCGTCTATGCAGCCCATGGTGCCGTCTAGGCTATTCTCGCGGCGCAGCTGGCACAGGGCTTCGTGGATGGCTCTAAAGCTGGCACCAGCATACCTGGACTTGTTGAACAGCGCTTTCGCAAGGTCGTGCATTGTGGCAATTTCGGCGAGCTGCTGCCTGTTGCCGGTCCCGTTTATGGCGTGCCTCAGAGCGTCCAGCACCTGCTGCGAAAGTCCCGCCTTCCATGAGTCAACGCCCACGGCGGGCAGTGCTGCCTCCGCCTGCGTGCATCACGTGGGTGTTTGTGCACAACTGACCAAGTAAGCGCCTGGCATCATGTTGTTTCGGAGCTTGTTCGGACAGCGACGACGCGCGAGTGCCGCAAGCGCTGTACTCACCATGCCGCGGACTACACACCGCCGCCGTCGCCGCAGCAACTGCCGCGGCCGCCGCAGCAGCAGCGGCATCCGCAGCAGCAACAGCAGCAGCAGCAGCAGCCGCCGCCGCAGCAGCAAGTCCATGAAGCGCGTCAAGTGAGGTCGAGTCACGAGAGACGAGCGTCGGGCTCTCTCAACATGAGCACTGCGCACAGCTACACTGTAGACAAGTCCTCCCCACCTCGATTGACGCCATGGCACGATGGAGGGGCTGTTCCCCACCCGCCTACTGCTTGTTGTTGCCGCTGCCGCCGCTGTTGCCCGTGCTGCCGCTGCCTCCTCGGACCTCGCAGACTTGTGTGCGGCTGTTGTTTGCGGACGGCGAATGGCGCTAAAGCCGCCATCCCGCGGCTTCCGAGCATCACACCCCCAAGAGACTTGGCAGCACACATTGGGGTGCAACAGCGCACACATGGACCGCAGCTGCCTGCTGACGGCGGCGGCAGTACATTGTACAGTGCATTCTGACATGGGGGGGGTCACAGCCACGAAACGACAGTTACAAAAAAACGGCGTCTCTTCAGTGGAAACAGTCGTGACCTGGAAGAGTCTTGCCTCGCGCGACAGCATCTTCACCTGCTTTGTGTGCCGAGAGCTGAGAGCTCAGATAGCGTTCCGAAACGGACAAGCAGGAGCTGCCTCGCAAGCAGCCAGCTCGGGCTCGAGGCCTGTGTGCCCGACAGGAGCTGCTCACTCACGGGTGTGCACATTGCTTAGCCGGTGAAAAAACCTCTAGTAGGACAAGGCAGACGGCGCGGGCGTCCTCTCCTGAGGGTGCTGGTGTCCCGGCCTCGCTGCTTGAAGCGGCAGCGGGGTCCGTGCGTGTGCGTGCCTGGCGCAACGCCCTCCTGGCACAACGCACCGCACTGGCGGGTGGTTGGACGGCCACCGCTGCTGCTTTGACTACCAGGGGCAGCCCCCGTGTGTCCGGCGGAGCCATGTCCCAGACGTCAGGTGAGTGCCTGCACAGGGCGATGCCTCGGCACGGGAAGGACAGGCACAATCCGTGGGTGGGGAGTGCCTAGTCTGATCGACCTCGCAGAAAGGGGTTGGCCGGCCTGTGCCTGTCGCAGCGGGCTGCTCTCCTTCTGCATAGCATCGAGGTCTGTGCTCGCTCCAAGGCCGCATGCTCCTCTCGCCTGCCTGATCACTTGAAAGACAGTCAGCGACGCTGGGGTAGCGTTGTCGCAGGAGAGCATCGCTTTCCTCCGGAAGTGTGGCGGTGGTTCCGCCTGCCGCCCCTTCCGGGGCTGTCCCTGTGTCTGAGGCAAGCCGCCCTGTGCAGTGCAAGTACCCTGTATTTTGTTGTCGTTAAGGCAGGCACCAGACAGCGTTTCGACTGCCTATTAGCATGTATTTGCGTTGGCATTACTTGCATTGCTGGTTTATGCCGTGATGACTGCTTCCCACCTGGTGTGTAGTCCCTGGTTGAGTGCATCTGCATCTAAAAAGCGCGTCCACGGCCTGCTTGTGCTCTGCATGCTATGGTGCTTTACGCACCTTTTGTGTTGCGTCATAAAAGGCATGTCAGCCGCCTGGGCAGCAATGCCACGAGCACCGGCACCAAAGTACTAAATAGAGTAGTTTTCCCTCACGACTGGTCTCTACCTTGTTGTGGTGTGAGGGCTTGGTGCTGAGCCCAGCCAGCTCGGTACCGTACCAAACGAGACCTCAAGTACTACTGTAGTAGTACTTACTTCGAGTGTATGAATACATACATACCTCGAAGTATTTCCAACTGCGTCGCGACCGCGTCGCACCTCGCGTTGAGCTCCGCGACCCCCGTCGTGTCGTTCACCTCCCACACCGTCCCGGCCTGGTCCGTCACCAAACATGTGATGTACATACCATAACTATAGACTGTCTATACTTCCAAGTACTTCGTATATATGTATATATGTATAGTATATATTCGTATATACTAATAGTACATCATGGTAGTTTGCGTCAGAAACATTGTCTGTTGGCTACAGACATTACTGCTACCATAGCAGCACACTTGCCCCCCCCCTCACCAAGCGCCGCTTGCACATGCTGTCGCTGCACTGCTGTCACCACACCGCACACTTCACCACCAACTGACGGCTCACCATGCAGTGAGTATTAGTGCTCTGGGTGCTTTGCTTGCACGCCGCGCACTTGCTGCAAAGGGCCAAGCTCCTGCATTAACAGCCAGTGTGAGTCTCTGCGGGCCCATGCCCTGATGTCATGGCGCGCTGGGGTCAACCTGGTCTTAACATGTCCAAGGTGAGCACTTGCTGCCTTTTGTTACCAAACAAACGTTGTTGTGCCTCTTGCACAAACAATGCTTTATGTGACCCATGACCACTCGTCGCGCCATGCACACAGCGCCACTGCACAGACAGTGGCACTCAAACCAACATATGGCACCAGTTGCACCCTCAACTGAGCATTGTGTGCATCCTGGTGCCGCCCCTGCTCCTGCTGCTGCAGGCACGAGAGCAGCAGTGTCACGTCCCAAGCGCAGCGGCAACATAGCTGCAGACGGAGCAAGTCTAGCACGGAGCAGACATGTTACCTCTGTTACAGCTGCGCAGCTCCTGTACTAGCAAGTTACACCCAGGCACACACTCTGGCCCACTACACCACCAGCGCCCTGCAGTAGTGGCGGCAGCAGTGGTAGGTAGGTGCTGCTGTGCTCTTTCCTGTGAGGTTGGTGTGGTGGCGCCTGGCAGCCTAACTGGTGTCTGCTGCGGCCAGCACCAAGACGTGCAGTGCTGCCTGCGCACCTGGGCGCTTTAGCTGCGCATGTGGCGTGTGCACTGGCACACACACACACCATGGTGCCCGCACAATACAGATCTGCTCACATCACAAAATGAATCATCCCTAGCCCTCAAGGACACTGACTGGCGCGTGTAGGTGTGGGGGCTGTCTAGTGCTTTCCACCAGGTGGACAAATAATCCCACAGCCTTCGGCCTGGCATTTGGCCCCAGCCACGGCAGTATCCGGGCTTAGCAGCCTTTCTTCCACAATACAGATCTGCTCACATCACAACACATCGTGCGCACAAGGCCTAGTGCTGCCTTTTGCCGCTGCCTGCACATGTCCTGCCATGCACATGCTCTTGGCAAAACGTCTTCCCACCAATGAGGTAACATGTTCATGTACACTGGGACATGGGGCTGTAATCCGTCAGAGTAGTGCTCTGGCAACATGCCAGGCTTCCCTTAGAGTACTGAGCATTGCCAGCATTTTCGCTACCTGTCTGATTTCCTGGTCACACGCACCGTGTGCACAGGGCCTTCCGCGCCCTGAGCGGAGTTAAGAATACGTGTACACTGCTCTGTCAAATAGCGTCCCCTGTATAACATGTGTGCAAAACAATAGCGGTGTTTGTGGGTGGTCCAAGCTGAGGTACAAGTGCAAGTCTGCATGTGCCCTTGAACTGTGCACCATCCAGTATGCACGTGTGCCATCCGTACAGGCAAGTGACAACATTACTCTGGGATTATAGCTCAGGTGGCATAATTGGCCGCGTGCAAAAAATAGTATTTTCACAATACATGTTGCCGGGAAATTTGATGAAATCAACGCTGAGCCTGAGCCCGCACTTTACCCAACCACGTACTTGAAGTAGTGGCCGTTCCTCGCGAAACGCCAGGGTCTTCAGTGGCATTGCAGTGTGCACCAGCCAGCAGCAGCGGCTCGGGCGCGAGGCCCGTGTGCCCGACTGGAGCTGCTCATTCACGCGTGTGCACACCGCTTGGCCGGCGGTAAACCTCTGGTAGCGCGCTCAGCAGCACACAAAACACAGCGCCAGCAGCAGCGCTCGAATGATGCGGCAGGCGCTGCCTTGAGGTTCCCAGCCAGCAAAATGTTGCCCTTCGCCCACAAGCGTGGTATCCGAGCCGCCTCCGGGGATGATGCGGATCTGAGCGCTATGGGGCCCAGCTCTACGCGCCAGAAATTGTTGCGTACCTACTACATTGGTGCCCCATTACCAAAGGCATTCTGCGCCCATTTCGCAATGCATGGCTCGCCCCCTCTTAGACATACTGGCAGAAGCGCATGCCGACCCAGCGGCTGCAGCACCGCTCTCGCGGCGGCCCACACCGCCGCCATCTCTCAACCTGTCCAAAAATGACCAAGTGTGACATGTACCTTTATTGATCTCCGCTTAGGGCGCGGGAAGCCCTGCGCATGGCGTGCACGTGACTGGAAGAAGCATGATCAGACGTGGTGAACAAGACGGCACTGCTCAGCACCGCGCACTCTATTGTAAGGCGGGCATGTTGTACGTGTGACAGCCATGCTGACAGAATCTGAGATGGCGGTGCCTGGTGGCGATGCATGGGCACAGCAAGCCAGCAGCAACATTGCACGGCGGCAGCAACGGCGGCAGCAACGTGTGCAGGAGGAAGCGGTGTCGCGCGCGTTTGGGTGAGAGGCGTACATGCATCTGTGTCAGCTGCGCTTGACTCTGTGTCAGCTATGCTCGCGGTTGCTTCGAGCTCTGTGTGACGCCGCACGAGGTGTTGTGGGCGAGGGGGCGCATGCGCGCGAGGCACGCCACTGAAGCGCCCCCCCCAGAAGGTGCTGCTGCTGCTGCTGAGCACACACACACTCCCCTGCTCAGCAAACCACCTGCAGCGCCCGCTCCGCAATCCTCAACTTCAAGTGCAAGTGCTATTTCAACTTCAGGTGTGAGCCCGTCTCTAGCAGTTTCTCTGTAACAGCTGACGGGGGTGGCGCGCAACGCACCGGCGGCGCGCCCAGGCCTCGGGCGGCAACGCCAGGCGGCGGCCGCCGCGGCTAGTTCCGCGGAACGTTCTCTGACTTCTGGAACAGTATGTGCAAACGCGCTCTGTTGGAGCGGGTGACAGCGTATGGAGAAAGGACTTTGGACCGCGCGGCAGAGCCGGCGGGCGCGCGCACCAGACGCGGCACCCGCCGGCTCACTAAAACATGGTACGCAGCCACCGCTGCTGCCGCTGAGCACACTGCTGCTGCTGAGTACACGCCCCCGCCCAGCGGCTGCACGCAAGCCGCGGCAAGCGCCCCCCCCCCCCCCTCCCCTCCCCCCCCCCGTAACTTCCCATGTGCCCACACACGTTCACAGCGCCAACATGCAGGTGTCCGCCCGGTCTACGGCAGCTCGAAAAATGCAAAAAAGCCGCCCCCACACTGGCCGCCGCCGCAGCAGTTGTGTGACAGGGGGCGCCGCCGCCGCCGCTGCAGTGCTGCTGGTGCCCGCAAGGGGCAGTCGACCATGCGCCACAGCTGCGGACAGGGGCACTGCCATGGGCGGCTCCGTGTGTCTGCCGGACCAGCAAACACAAACTTCAACTCTTGTACTTCAACTTCCTTCTGTATGCCCCCTTGCGCACCCACAGGACGCACGCAGCGGCGGCGGCCGCACGACCGTCTCAGGCAGTGCCGTGGCAGCAGCACCAGTGGTGCAGGCCGTGACGGCCGCTGTGCCAAGCACCTGGTTGACACGATGCGGCTGCCATGCTGCAGCCCTGCCGCCTCCGCTGCGCGTCTCACTGTGCTGGCGCCTCAGGCCGCCTCCACCGCCGCTGCCGCCGCGCCTGACGGGCCTGTCCCACCCCCGTCCGCGCACAGTCACAGTTGCAGCGCGCTGCTGGCACACCGCCAGTGCCACCGCCGCCACCTCACCGCCGCCGCAGCAGCTGTGGAGACAGCTGCAACCGCCCCGGCTGCGCCACCCGCGCGCTCGCAGCTGCTGAGCACTGAAGCAGTCACCAGCGGCTGCTGAGCAGAGTCCTGCAGCCCGCCAGTCCACACCCGCTGAGCTGCTGAGCACTGCAGCAGCGGGGCCGCCGGCAGCTGCCCCGCAGCCTAGTCCTCTGCGGGGCTCAGGGTCGGGCTCAGGTTCGGGCTCAGGTTCTCGGCATCCACAACCACGCCACCGCCGCCGCCGCCGCCGCCGCCGCCGCCGCCGCACGCCTCGCCGCCCGGGCTCGCGGGCTCCCACAGCAGCGCCGACGCCGCCAGCAGCGACATGATGCCGCTGCCGGCAGGGCTGCGCGTCGGCCAGCC
>JAULBY010041555.1:0-38438 GCA_032358315.1 Ophiocytium majus
CTAGTGGGCTATCACATCGTGGATGTACTCAAAGATAATCCGGCGCTACGTGAGTGGCTGTTCGGTGACAAAGAAGAAGAAAAGGAAATCTAAAATGGTAGTTGCTTTCTTGTTTGGTTTGTTGCTAGGCTTTGTTGGAGCATACGGATTCGATACGTGGCTTGTCTGGAGGGACAATAACAAATGGCAATAGAAGATCCAAAGGAGCTACTGCTCCACGTACTACACACCAAGGATGCTAGTCGTTCACGTAGTACACAAACACAGGTAGGTCCATCAGAGCTAGGCGGTTGCCGACGCAAGGTTTGGTACCGTCTTAACGCACAGCCTGAGACCAATGAGAACCAGTCAAAGCTTGCAGCGATTATGGGCACCGCTATCCACGCAGCAATCGAAGAGGCTATCGGTCACATTGATCCTGAAGGCAAGGAATACCTGGTAGAAACATCTGTCGTCTACGGCGATATGAAAGCACACATTGACTTATTCGTACCTAGCACTGGTGCTGTCATTGACTGGAAGACATCTAAGGTTAAGAACCTTTCTTACTTCCCATCAAAGCAACAGCGTTGGCAGGTACAGGTATACGGTTATCTACTAGCCAAGAATGGCTATGACGTTAAGACCGTTAATCTAGTAGCTATCGCACGTGACGGTGCTGAGAAGGACGTCAAGGTACACACCGAAGTCTACGATGAAGCTATTGCACGTGAAGCTCTTGAGTGGTTGAATGAGATCAAGGGTATGGATACTCTACCTAATGCTGAAAAGGATCAGTCGTTCTGCAAGGACTACTGCCAGTACTACGACGCATCAGGTGAGATGGGGTGCGAAGGATTAAAAAAAGAACGTATCGTTCTCAGTGAAGTAGTTATTGAGGACGAGGCTATTGACAAGAATGCTTTGCACTATCTACAGTTAGATGCAAAGATCAAAGAGCTGGAAAAAGAAAAGGATTCTTTGAAAGCTTCTTTTGAAGGTACAACAGGAACTACCCCAAGTGGAGTAGAAATCAGTTGGACAACTGTTAAAGGTCGTGAGACAGTTGACAGTAAGGAAGTTGAAAAACTTCTTGGTTACATACCGAAGGTTGTCGGTAATGAAACAGTAAGACTAAATATCAAAACTATAGGAGGAAAGTAAATGGCTGCACCGGAATCAACTAAGTATCAGATCAACTACAAGTTGGCTGATGGAACACTCATCAATCTTTATGCATCAGATGTTAAGGAACTAGAGACAGGTCTCGCTGATCTTGGAATGGTCGCAAGTCTTATCAAGTCAACGGGAAAAGATCTAGGCGGGCAAGTAGCTACCGCAAACTCCACAAATGACGCAGTAGCTACTGTTACTCAGGCGTTCCCTGGGGCTACTGTCGTATCACAGGCACCAGCGCCAGCGCAGGAGCCAACAGCAGGACAGTCTTGTAAGCACGGAGCTATGACATACCGTGAAGGAACGAATGCTCGTGGTGCTTGGCGTGCATATATGTGTCCATCACCAAAGGGTGCACCTGATAAGTGCGACTCTATCTTCATTAAGTAAGTCGCTATGCGACATCCACTTGAGTTTGAATCTCCTGGTTGTCGTGAAGTAGGTGGTGATTGGTGGTTCCCCGAAAAGGGTCAAGGCTCTAACCAAGGAGAGTTTGGTATTGCTTTATCCATCTGCGGCTCTTGTATACACAAGCAAGAGTGTGCAGAGTGGGGAATCGCCAATGAAGAGCACGGGATCTGGGGCGGTCTATCAGCTAACAAGTTAGACAAACTCAGAAGGGCAAGAGGGATAAAGCTGGAAAGGGGGAGTTGTGCTTGACTTATCAAGAGCGTGGGGAAATGTGCTAACAAAGGCTACCCCTTTGCCGGATGTGTGGAATGCACTATCGGCACAACAAATTAAGTTTCGCAGAGGCCAAGTATGTATGGTCGCTGCTGCTCCTAATGCTGGTAAATCTATGTTTGCTTTCATCTATGCTATCAAGGCAGAGGTGCCAACGTTGTTCTTCTCGGCAGATACAGATACAGCTACCGTTATGATGCGTGCTGCGGCACACACATCCGGTCACTCGCAAGTAACTGTCGAGGCTAACCTATCAACAGACAGTCATTACTATGATCGTCACTTTGGAAAACTAAGTCACATCAAATGGGTCTTTGATTCATCACCATCACTAGATGATATTGAATTAGAGATCCGTGCCTATGTAGAACTCTACGGAGTTGCACCAGAGTTGATTGTCATAGATAACTTAATGAACATTTCGGCTGAGACCGACAATGAATGGGCTGGACTACGTGCCATTATGATGGAGCTTCACGATATGGCTCGCAAGACTGAGGCTTGTGTCCTGGTATTGCACCACGTATCTGAGCAGTCAGAGTATGGAAACCCAACCAACCCACCTGCTAGACGTTCTATCCACGGTAAGGTCAGTCAGTTACCTGCGCTGATCCTAACCCTTGGATACGACCCAACCTATGCGACTCTTAAAGTTGCGGCAGTTAAGAACCGTTTCGGTCCACATACCGCAGATGCTTCTAACTACGCTACACTTTACGTTAATTATGCAGCCTGTCAGATCGCTGACGGTGATGCATACGGCGCGATGTATCAAAGGGATGCCCGTGCTGGATACACAGGAAACTACGTAGTCAAGGAGTAATAATGTCAGAAGCAACACCAACATTAGAAGAGCGTTTAGCAATCGTTGAAGATCAGAACCTTGCACTTGCTAAAGATATTGCGAACCTCATTGCAGTTCTATTGCATAACGAGATTCTATTTATTGACAAGCACGAAGATGGAACCATCACATACAAGCTGAATGCAAAAGATGGCCAATCCTAACGGACGCAAAGGTGCTCAGTTCGAGACCGATGTAATGAGATTCTTACGCAGCATACCGGGTGTTCTCGCGGAACGCCTGACTAAAGCTGGCGCTAAGGATGAAGGGGATCTAGTGGTAATGGTGACGGGAAAAACCTATATCCTAGAACTCAAGAATAGAAAGTCTATGAACTTACCAGAGTTCTGGGCTGAAGCCGAGGTTGAGGCGCTTAACTATGCAAAGGCTAGGGGTATCGGGGAAGTGCCTCCAGCTTATGTAATTGTTAAGCGTCGCAACTCCGGTATAGATAAAGCGTGGGTAATCTGCTCACTTGAACAATGGATAGGAGAAAAGAATGTTTAAGAAAAAAGAATATGTAACTGAACAACAGTTGGATCACGTTACTAATTTAATTAGCCGACAGATTAGAGATGTTGAACGCAATGATACTGGATTACTTAATTATTATAGAGACACAGTTCAAAGGCATAGCCAAGAGATTAATTCTTTATTAAAGATAGTTAAAGAAGCAGGACTAATTAAAGAGTTTAACGATGAAACAGATAATTCAGTTGTCGAATATCTCGGCACTAAGTGGAAGATAAAGAAGGTTAAATAATGCCAGTACCAGAGGGTGTAATCACCACAACAGAACTATGGGAACAGCCCCAGCCAAATCAATTAGTAGAAGAAGAGCTACCAGAGGTAGAAGCAGATGAGCCAACTACAAACTAAGCGCAACTTGGTTATTCAAGATCTATTGAAGATAGCACAGGAACCAGAACACGTTAAGTTTCTGATTGAACTATCTACTGATAAGTCTATTGACTACATCAAGCGCAATGATCAACTGAAAGAACAGGTTCAGGTGCTCAAGAATGAGCGTGACTGGATGCTTAACAAGATACTTGAAAGGGTTAACAAGTGATGAAGATACAATTCCAGCAGACAATTAAAGTACATTATTTTAGAGATCTATTTCGTGCTGGCGTACACCGAGCACAGTTTCCGGGAGATGAGTTTGATTACTTTGCTTACATCATTATCTTTGGCCGCGAGTGGTATTGGTATATCTACAAATGATCTGCAACGCTTGCACATATAAGATGCATAGAGAGTGTAAGGGGTGTGAATGTCAACATCGGACTGGTCCAGGACACGTAAATCCAAAGGCCGTAAGAACGAAGTAGAGGCGACCGACATACCAATAGGAGCTATCGTTTCCTACTTTGGTGGGGAAGTTAGGGAAGGCAAGGCAGCATCAGTTAAGTGTTGCCTGCATAGCGACAGCCGGAGATCGGCTGTCATCAATACATATGACAACTTGTACTACTGCCACACCTGTGGCAAGGGTGGCAACTCTGTGAGTATCGTATGTATCTTAGAGAACTTGGAGTTTAGGGATGGCATTAAACGTGCAATCGAAATTACTGCTGGAAGCGGCGCAGCGATACGCTCAGGAAATAAGTCCAGAGGCGCTGGCCGTACTCGCAGATCGTGGGATTTCTGAAGAGGTAGCAGCAAGGTATCAGCTAGGTACCATCACTGATCCTATGAATGGACACGAGCAGTATCTGGGATGGATCTCTATTCCTTACATCACTGCTATGGGTCACTGCGTGGGCTTTAAGTTCCGCAGAGTAGACGATGGTAAGCCTAAGTACGGTGGCCCGACAGGGCAGAAGTCTCATATGTATAACGTCTGCGATATCACTCTGGCTAGTCGGCACATAGTAGTCACCGAAGGTGAGCTGGATGCTGTAATCGTCAGCGGCGTGCTAGGCATACCGGCTGTTGGAATACCAGGAGTGCAGGCTTGGAAGCCACACTTCCAGAAGTTATTTGCAGGCTATGACACTGTCTATATTGCAGGAGATAACGACATACCCAAGGTCAATCCACTCAACCCAGAGGAAGAGATTAACCCAGGACAACAGTTCTCCAAGCGCGTGGCTAGTGAGATTTTAAACTCAGTTATTGTTACACTACCACCAGGTATGGACATCAATGACTACTACTTAGCTAACGGTGCAGATGCAACGCGTGCTTTGCTAGTAGGTGAATCGAAAGGTGAGTGACGAGGAATGTCAAAGTATGGTAGACAAGTTGATGGAGATGGGCTTTATGATCGTCTCGCTGAATCGGACTACAGAAACAATAACAGTGAGGCCGATACCAGTCAGGTAAACCAGTTCGCCGCAGATATGTGGGAGATCTTTGACTCAGCTGGCAACTTGCTACTGCGTAAGCATAAAGACTACGGGCCAACTAACATTAGTAAGTCACCAGGTGGTGCGCTAAACGGTCTACGTGTGCGTATGTGGGACAAGACGGCGCGCCTTAACCACCTCATTGACTCAGGTGCAACACCAGAGAACGAGAGCCTACGTGATTCCTTCTTAGATCTTTTGAACTATTCAGCCATTGCGCTGATGGTACTCGATGGTAAGTGGCCTAATGACTGATATGCACCCAACCATCTATGAGCTTGCCTCTACTGTGAGCTATGCAGTACACCGTAGGTATCGTAAGTTTGTAGAGCGAGATGATATCAAGCAGGTCTGTTATGAGTGGGCGCTCAGTCGCGCATCGTATATCAGTGATCAGATGTCTGCCGATACAGTAGAGCAGCGCGTTCATAATGAACGCAAGATAGCTTGGCAGATGAAGCGTAACGCTGAACGCTTTGCTCGCAAAGAAAAGGCCGCGAGATCTGGCTATCAGATTAGCGATGAAGTTTACTACGAGTCGTTTACTCTAGGGCAGTTGCTTCCGTTCGTCATTGCCTCCATCATTGATGGCACTGTCCTAGAGCAGGCGCAAGAGATGATAATGGATGGCCAACCTAAAGGATCATCTTCACCATCAGAAGGCGGCAACATCCTTGCCTCGTTGCTAGATATCAAGAAGGGCTACCTTCAATTAGAAGCTGAAGATAAGGACATACTGCGCCTTCGTTACCACGAGAACCTTACGCTTGAAAAGATTGGTGGAATACTAGGTTGCGCTACATCTACCGCTGATCGTAAGTGCGCTGCCGCTTTGCGTAGATTGCAACAGATACTAGGCGGTGAGACACCTTGGGCGTAACCAATGATGGATGGGTGGATGAACCCAAGAAGATATACGCAACAGCTGAGGATATGTTTATTGAGATCAGAGGATGTGGTTGTTGTGTCTATGACTATGACAATGGCTTTGAAGATCTAAAGGCTATGATCCTAAAGGAAGCTGGCATAGATGACCCACGATGAATTGATAGCAAAGATAAATACGCACCCGACTAGATATGTTGAGAGCGCCCTTCGTGCAGTAGTGGAGGTCCTTGGTAAAGGATTTGATTTTTCGGAAGATGAATGTTGTATGCGCGGGTTTGATCAAGCAAAGCATAAAGTTATTCAGGCTATTGAGAAGGAGTTGGGATGAAAGAAGCCGACCTCTTTGAGAAGCTAAAGGAAAGTCTGTACCCGGACTTAGAGAAATCTCCTAACACCTACGATGCCTTCGACTGTATCAGTACTAAGGCTGGTCACTACATTGAACTCAAGTGTCGCTATACCCATTATGATACGCTACTTATAGAAGAGATGAAGTACAAGAAGCTCATCACTCAAGCAGCAGGGTTAGATCTTATTCCGTTCTATATCAACTCAACCCCACTTGGTATCTATTCTTTTGATCTATTAGATATAGCAGAGCCTGAGTGGGTAACACACCGTATGCCTGCAACTTCTGAGTTCTCTAACCGTTACAAGGTAAACAAGTTGGTGGGCTATCTATCTATTGAAGATGCGGTAAAGCTATGAGCTATCCGCAATTAAAGTTCTGTCGTTGTCTGAGGTGCAAGTGCATAGCCAAGGTAGAAAAGCCTGATGTTATGTTGGTATGCAACAAGTGTCACGACAAGTGTTACAAGTATGGGACTGGAGATGTTCGATGATCTATGAGTATGAGTGTCCAGGATGTGGCGATGTTCGCCAGATCGAACGCAAGATGACCGACCCTGAAGAAACTATTATCTGCACCCAGTGTTGCAATGAGTTCCGCCGTAAGTGGACTGCGCCTAGTGTTACCTTCAAAGGCAGCGGTTTCTATAGCACAGATAATCCTAAGTAAAAAAGCACTAGCCCCCACCGGGGAAAGAGTGCCGGTGAGGGCTAGCGTGCTTAGGAGGGGCGCAGTGCGCCTCCAACTATACTTGGTACGGGTTGGAAATCAAGATAGACACGGCGAAGTGGCACGGATCATTTCCCTCATCCCACTCTTCCTGTTCTTCTTCTGTCATATATTCATAGCTGCCCTCGTGCGTAGCACAGTAGACAGGGGATACAAACCCTGACTTAATACCAATCATAAGCCATAGGTTAAGGAACCAATCTCTATTCATCAGTAGAATCCTCTCGAATAACTGTGTCGTAAAGCGCGACACGCAGACCCTCGGTAGCGTGCATCAAGGTAGCGTAAGCCGTGAAGGACTTGTAGTTCAGGCGATCCACTACGTTCTCCAAGGAGCTGAGCAATTCCGAAAGCTGTGCTAATTGGTTTGCCCTGACTGTCTCTCGGTCTGGCAAGGTGGTCAAGCCTGCTCTCACGGGTCCATAGGGTGATGAGGCACGCAATTTCTTTTCTCGAATATCCGAGAGCGCGACTATATTCCCTGACGATTCTTCGATTCTCATTCTTCTCCTCCATAGTAGCTTTGGTTCTCTCTTCCATCACTGGGATCAACGGCTCCCTCAATGGCGTCCTTGTATGATTCAACAGTGTTGCTGTTACCAGCAATACTAGTCCAGCGATTACCCATTTCTTCATCTCTTGCCTTCTCCCTCTCCAATAGCTGGAGGTATTCTTCCTTATGTGCGCGAGCAAGTTGGGTTAAAGCTCGATCTCTTACTCTTCGATAGTTGCGCTTAGATATAAAGATTTTCTTTGCCGCCTCTATCCTTTTCTCGGTTTGACTTACCACTTATTCCTCTCCATCCATAGAATAAATACTACCGCAATCAACGTAAAAAATAACCAGCTCATTACTTTCCCTCGCTCTCGCACTCACTACAGGTCAGCGACCTATATTCCTTGTAGTCATACTCGCCCGCGCACTCCTTACACTTGATCATATCTGAGTCATCCCAGAAGGCAGGGTCACTACCGTTACGGTAGGCATAGGCCTGGCTTACCATACCCATCCCCCTCTCACCGCCCCGATAAGGGCGGTCACGTCAATCGGTTGACCGGTAGGCATAGTCTCTATCCCGTCCGTCTCCCACCCGCTTACTAGCAGGCGTGAGTCCTTAGGTGAGGCACGGAAAGCTTCGATCGCATAGGCAGGGTTGCCTCCCTCCCATATGCCCACCCCCTCACCGTCTACTATGTCATAGCGGATCATAAGCGCAGGCTTGGTGTATTGGTTAAGCATTCTCTTCCTCCTTTGGGCAGTCTGGATACCAACTTTCTTTATCTTCGCACCCGCAGTAGTTAAACACTTGAACCTGGGTAGCGTGTGTCAACTGTGCCATATCGCTCCAGCTAAATGAATCGTTACTCATTCTCTTCCTCTCCCTCTTCTGTATTAAAGATGCGTGATAGCGCACTATTGGCCTTCTCTAGTGTGCGGATAGCCTCCGCTAACTCCTGCTTCATAGTCTCTTCCATATTCATACTAGCTCGCCCTCTTTCTCCCATAGTGTTACCCAATAAGGCTTGCCCTCACCGGTTAGCTCTTGCACTTCCAATTTATTTAGCGGGTTGTTGTAATTAAGCAGGCTCCACCAACGCAGACTCTTCCACGTGTAACGGATCCCTAGCCACGCCCCCTCTTCACGGTAGGCATAGCCAGACTTAGGCGCTAGCCCTTGAAAGGTAACGCGTATCTTCTGGCCTATGCGTACTCCCTCTCCCGCCTGCTCCCACTTTATAGCCTCTTGATAGGTGCCTCCACCTAATAGGTCGCTAGTTTTCATAGCTTGCACCCGCACTCTCTAATCGGTACGAGATGGTCTCCGCAGGTCTGCATTACTCTTCCCCTCTCTCGTGTAGGTATCCTCCCATAGTGGAGATTAAATTGGTATGAATTACTAGTGAGCCGTACATATCCTCGGTTATGTGAGCGTTAGGCATATTCTCTTCAACCCATATCTTTAGATCTTGTAAGGTATCTACTTCCTGTAGCTGCATTACTCTTCCCCTCTCTTAATTGTGTAACCCTTATGGCGCCACTTAACTATCCAATATCCTTGCTTACTTTCCGGATCAAAAAATTGTGAGCGTGTAATAAATTTTAATTCCTTGAACGACTTACCATCCAAGAATTCAATAGGTTCATCGAACACAACAGTATCGCCGTACTTGGCTATCAATTTACTCATTACTCTCTCCCTCTTTATCTGCCCTAATTGGCTAGGTGCAGAGTACCGTACTCTCCCCCATAGTTACAAGAGAGTACGACACTACGCCACTAGATTATTTAAGCTACTTCATAGGCATAAGAATCGCCTGCCACCCCACCTTGCGTGAACTGTTGTCTGCGAAGATCACGCGGATAGGCTTACGGTCGCCCTTAAATACCAAGCGCACCGCAACTGGTGACTTACTTCCCCGGCTCGCTATCTTGGCATAGTCAGACATAAGGGCGGCGTTGAATGCCACCTCTCCCATAGGTACCGCATCGCCTGCGTCCCCTAGAAATTGCTCGGTGGGAGGGTAGTTACCAGTGACGACGTTAACCGTTACCGCATTACCTCGCACCGATACGCTCACCATATCCCCGGCGCGGGAGATAGTTACAGGCAGGCTATCCATACGCTTACCCTCTCCCTTTAATAGCGCAATGATCCGCTTGATATCTGAGAGTGCGATTATGGTGGGAGATAGGTCGCCCTCTCCCTCGATGGTGCCCTCGATTAAGCGATAGCGGTCTGTAGCCACCGCCGTAATCTTGCCCTCGCCCGCATTAATCTTTACCGCGTTAAGGGTAGGTAGGTCACTCTTAGGGTGAGCGTGGGTCATAGCGCCCTCCAATAGCTCGACCGCGTGGCCTAGTTGCACGGTGACTGTATCGGTTAGCGTCTCTTTCATAGTTGCGTTCATTACTCTTTCCTCTTCCTCTTATTAGGGCTAGTTACCCTCCCCCGCCCTCTCCCCCTACCGGGAGGGAAAGAGCGAGAGACGGCCACCAGTACTACTCGCCGTAAGTCTTTCTGAATTTAGCCCGCGCCTCGCTTACCGTGTAGCCGATATAGAGACGGCTCACTCGGTAGCCTCCGATAATATCCGAGACCTCAACCCCGCCTGCGTGTCGTGTAACTGTCATTCTCTTCCCCTTCTATGGATCCGGCTAGTTACCGGCCACCTCCCCCGGCGATATGCCGGGGAAGATAGTCACCTAACTAGTTATTATCGATGAAGTCTGCGACCAAGCCCGCAACGGTTTCCACCGTAAAAGGTAGCCCCTCTTCCCATTCCTCCGGGTCGTAGTAGCCGCCAAGAATCACCTCTTCCTCTTCCTCTTCATTATCCTCCCGCCACCAAGAGAGGTTGTCCGGGTTGGCTTGGTCGTCCTCGTACTCATCGCCTCCCACGATTACCTCGTGACCTTCCCCTAGTTTGATAACGATGGAGAAACCCGGCTCACGGGTTGCCTCGTATCCCTTGGCGCGTAGTGCCTCGTGTAGTTCGCTCATAGATATAGTGCTCATTACCTGCCTCCCCTAGTAATCTTTCCCGGTGGCCTTGGCGTATACCCACCAAGCGCCCTCAATAAGTAGCCACAAGGCGACGCCCTGCATCGCTAAGAAACCAAGCCCGGCGAGCACCTGCCCGGTGTATAGAATCGCGTCCATTAATTTGCCTGCCCTTCTTCTTCAACCGATACCCATTGCAATACTTCCCCCTCGTGGGGGTCACTGGCTACCTTGGCGAGTATCTTCAACCATTCTTCATCGAGTCGAAGGGTCACGGTGTAGACCTTGCCCTCTTCCTCCGGGCTATTGCAGCACTCGCAACCATTCTCGCACCCTGCATAGTCGCGGGTGCCGTCGCTCTTATCCTCTAAATAGATAGAGCACTTACACTCTTCGCACATAATAGGCATTAAAGCTCTCCCTTGATATCTGCAATTAATAGGGCAATAGAATCGGCCTTTAATTGCTCGCCGTCGTACTCGTAACTATTCTGCGCCACGCCTAGCGCCTCAATGATTAGCGCCGCGCGTGCCGTCGTCGTGTTAATGCACCAGTCGCGGCGCTCTGTATCTATCTTCATTGTCTTTCCTTCTTTCCGGTAGTTAAGCCCGGCGCACGGTGCGCCTTGGCTAGTGCCCCCGCCGCGTCTCGCTCGCGGCCGCCGTCTAGGACGGGGGCGGTTTGATGATCCAATAGGCCTTATAGCCAATCGTGCTTAAGCACGTAACCGGCGCGCTCTTGGTCGCTAAACAATACAGAAGAGAGAGAGTAAACAAGGTGAAAACCCATATCCATCCCCCCGCCCTGTACCTTGATAGCGCGGTGCCCGGTGCTCTCGCTAAGTTTCTCACCCAATACGCGGGCGACGTGCCACGTAATATCGAACACGGCCGGGGCGCCCTTGTAATCTACCCCCGCGACAAATAGCGAGAGGTGATGAGTGAGGCCGCTTGATGAGGTGCGACGGTTTACGGTGTAGACGCGAACGCCATTAATTAGCCCGTACTCTTCCAATAGACGAGTGGCGGAGGTGTTGCGCTCTGATATTGCTAGTAGTGCCCGACGTGTTGCCTTGGTTGCCATTCTTTTGCTCTTTTCCGGTAGTTAAGGCGGCGGGGCTATCCCGCCACCAGTGCCCCCGCTAGGTCGTGAATCTGCGCCGTCGATACGGTGCGGGGGCGGTGTTCTATCTCTTGCCTTCTTTCCTCCATATGTCGAAGATAACCGGCGACCATAGGACGAGGACGCCGAGAAAGTATGCGGTGAATAGTTGCCAATATGTCATCGGTTTCCACCCTTCCATTCAACTTTATTTCGCTCTATGAATAAGAGCCAAGCGTCATTGTGTTCCAAGCGATAGAAGGCGTCTTGCGTTGGAATTGAGGCGAAGAGAACGCCGTCCTTGTGTAGGTTGATGATTGCCCTAGTGTCTGCGTCGAAGGTTATTTTGTCCGCGTCTTGTACTTTCAATAGTTCCATAGCCTTGCTCTCTTTCCGGTAGTAAGACGACCCGCTGCCGCCCTGCCCCAATTATGGGGCTATCTCCCCTATATCTGCAACTACTGGCGCCCGTTGTGTCGTGCCTGCCCTCTCCCCCTTAAGGGGAGGCCGCTAGTTTATGGATCACAAAACCATCGGCGGCCTTGGCCGCTTGGCCTCTTTCCTTGGTGGGTTATCTCCGGGCGCTGCTGCACCAGTGGCGGCCGCAAGGCCGGGCGGGGCGGTCGTGCTCTTGATATCTGCGGGGCGGGTGAGGATGCAGGCGGCAGGGCGTAGCCCGTCGCTGCTGCTGCTGCATCGAGGGCACCAGTGCGCCCGGAGGTGGGCGTATCTCTTGGGGTATCGGTGGCGCCAGTGGGTAGGCGCGTACCTCTTGGCCGTGTAGGTCTGTTATTAATTTACGAGCTTGTATCTGAGGGGGGGCAGGGGTGCCGATACCAGAGGCAGCCCGCACCGCTTGACTCAACAACAAACAAGGCAGGCAGAACAGGCAGGCAGGCAGAAAGGCCGTCAGAGGAGGACGGACACCCCCCGTTGTGAATATGCGCGGAGGGGTGGACCGTACTCCCCAACTAGATATTTCTCCTAAAGTGAACCTCGGATCATATCTTCGTATAGTAAAACTGCTGGTCAGAATACTCATATGTGTGACCTTCGTCACATCACATAAGATTCTTTTCCACTAAGCGGGAAATGGCCCATTTTTCCCGCCTTAGTACTGTATGTAGAGCAGTTACGGAAGCAGTGCGGAGTAACTGCGGTCCTCGCTAGAACTCGGCCCCTAGGACGAGTACTAACTTACCCCTCAGTTCGCTGTAGCTCCCTCGGGCGCTAAGCCCGATGAGAGCGTTGCTTTTAGTAGGGATAGTTCCACCAAGAGATCTTGGTTCCACTATCCACAGTCTGTGCATAAAATTTTTTCCGGGGCTTCGCCCCCTGTTAGATCCATCTTGGAAGAGTGGGTGAGTGGCTAAAACCACCTGCTTGCTAAGCAGTCGTCCCCATAAAGGACCGCAGGTTCGAATCCTGCCTCTTCCGCACAAGGTCCAGCCCACTGTTTCGCAAGGCTGGTCTATTTAGGTCCATACGTTTAATGGCAGAACAGCGGTCTCCAAAGCCGTGGGTCCAGGTTCGAGTCCTGGTGGACCTGCTTAACACCCTCCAGGCCTCTCAACGATGCTCGATAAGGGGAGGGTTACTCTTTAATCTCCATTCGTCCAACGGCAGGACTTCAGGTCTTGGCCCTGACAATCTTGGTTCGAATCCAGGGTGGAGAGCCACCATAACTTTTAGGAGATCCAATGGCTGAGAATTCAGCAGACATAGCAAAGAGAGTAATCCTTGGCTGTGTAGCAGAAGGTATGACCATTGAGCAGGCTTGCGCCTCAGCTGGCAAGTCAATGAAGACATACGAGTACTACCGTCGCACTGACAAAGTTTTCACAGACAAGATTGACCGCACTCGCCTAGGTCTCAAGGATAAGGCCTTTGCCTCTGGCGATGTCCACGATCTAACCTTTGCCGAGTTCCGTGAGCGATTTATGCACTCTAAGACATTCGGCCACCAGCAGAACCTCATAGATGTCATCGAGGGTAAGGAACCATCCTGGCTCCACCCAGCTATGAAATACGAAAAGGGTAGTAACCCAGATCGTGTACTTATCAATATTCCACCAAACCACGCCAAGTCTATGACGGTCACAGTTGACTACGTCACTTGGCAGGTTGTTAGAAACCCGAACTTCCGCGTGCTCATTGTGTCCCAGACACAGCGCCTAGCGGCAGACTTCCTCTACGCGATTAAGCAACGTCTGACTCACCCAACATATGCTGACTTGCAGAACGCTTACGCGGCAGGGGTTGGATTTAATAGCAAGTCTGCTTCTTGGCAGGCTACTCGTATTACCTTTGGTGACGAACTCCGTGACTCATCCGAAAAGGACCCGAACATCGAGGCCGTTGGTATTGGTGGCCAGATCTACGGTAAGCGTGCCGATATGATCATCGTGGACGACGCGGTGACTTTATCTAATGCCAATGACTTTGAACGCCAGATTAAGTGGCTAACCCAGGACGTAAGATCTCGTCTTAACCCTGGAGCCAAGCTGGTCATTATTGGAACCCGTGTGGCTTCAGTGGATCTATACCGTGAGCTTCGCTCCGAAGACCGCTATCCCGGAGGTTTGATCCCTTGGACCTATCTGGCTATGCCAGCACTCTTAGAGGCAGATGAGAACCCAGACAAGTGGGTAACACTTTGGCCAGAATCAGACCAGCCCTTTGAAGGCCAGGACGAGAGCCATAAGAATCCAGAGAATGGGTTCTACCCACGTTGGTCTGGACGTAACCTTTTTAATGAACGTCAAGCTATGGATGCCTCTACTTGGGCGCTAGTCTACCAACAGCAAGATGTATCAGAGAATTCAGCTTTCGACCCCGTATGTGTAAAAGGCTCCATTGATGGAATGCGTAAACAAGGCAAGTTAATTGCTGGCAATCCTGGACACCCACGAGACCTTAATGGGTTCTCTATCATATGTGGTCTTGACCCAGCAATGGTTGGAGATACGGCTGCAATTTGCTACGCCATTGACCGAGCCACCAAGAAGAGATACATAGTAGATGCGATCAAGATTACTCGACCAAGCCCTGCTGCTATCCGTTCTCTTATCTTTGATTGGACAGAGCTATACTCTCCGTCCGAATGGATCGTGGAAAAGAATGCCTTCCAATCCTTCTTAACTCAAGATGAAGGTATCCGTCAGAACTTAGCAAGCCGAGGTGTGCTACTTCGTGAGCACCATACCGGTGCGAATAAGTGGGATGCAGGTTTCGGTGTAGCTTCTATGGCTACTCTCTTTGGTACAAAGCAACACGATGGAAAGCACCATAGAGATAACTTGATTCACTTACCTAGTGATCAGACAGAGATGGTCAAGGCTCTTATCGAGCAGTTGATCACCTGGTCTCCTACCACTAAGGGCAAGACCGATATGGTTATGGCTCTATGGTTTTGTGAGATCCGAGCACGCGAGATGCTCAACTATGGGCAGTACGCAACCCATCACTTAAAGAATCCGTTCCTATCAAGATCAGAACTTGGTAAGCGAACGGTGGTCAATCTCGACCAATTATTCGCTGACAAAGAAAGATCATTTATCTAAGGAGATAGAAATGCCAAAAGCACCACTAGAGCCAACAGGCCGTACAACACCAAAGGTTTCACAAAAGACCATCAACGAAATCAAGAAGATGGGTATGAAGGACGCGCTCAAGCTCGTCAAGATGTTTGCTGATCAGAGCACAGCTAAGGGCAAGGGCGCAGCAACAATGGCTGGCGAAGGAAAGAAGTTCCTTGCAGGAGAGACAGCAGAAGGTATCCGTCGTATGTACGGAGATGCACGTTTCGCAGCAGCTACTGGCGCAACAAAGAAGAAGCCAGCTGCTAAGCCAAACGCTAAGGTAAACGCTTACGGTCCAAAGAATACCCCAGCATACCGTCCAGCAACTGCATCATCACTTAAGTCAACAAAGAAGAAGTAATTATGGCAATGGCTTCAACCAATGGTGGTAAGAAGACTATGAAGAAACTTACACCAGAGCAGAAGAAACTTGCACAGGCAATTCAGCGCATTGGCGCTATAGACAAGAAGAAGAAATAGGGAACATAGTGCTAACAGTCAATGAGGTTAATGCAAAGCTAGGTCGTCTTAAGACCCGGTCTTCTGCACGCGACCAGCGTATGCGCGACGTGCTTTCAGTCCGTCAGGGAGACATTTCGAAGGTATACCCTTCTATGTTTTCCGAGGACTATCCAAAGCCACTCGTTGCTAACTTCATTGACGTAGCGGCACGTGATCTTGCTGAGGCGATGGCTCCGCTACCATCATTTAACTGCGCGGCAGTGAATATGGTATCGGATGCTCAGCGTAAAGCAGCAGACATCCGTACTCGCATTGTTAACTATTACATCTCTTCATCTGATCTACAGCTTCAGAACTACTCTGCTACCGACTGGTATAACACCTACGGTATGGAGGTAGGAATTGTTGAGATGGATTATGAGACAAACAATCCTCGTATCCGTCTACTTAACCCATTCGGTGTATACCCAGAGTTAGATCGCTATGGTCGCACTCTTTCTATTACACAGGTTATTGTCTCTGATGCAGAAACAGTAGCAGCGCAGTATCCAGAATTTGCTTCACAGATTATGAAGCGTGACTGGACAACACCAGGATCACCATATCTTGAGTTGGTACGCTACCACGATAAGGACCAAGATCTGATTTATATTCCAGATCGCAAGAACTTAGTTCTAGCTCGTGTGCCAAATCCAATAGGCAAGTGTATGGCACGTGTAGTAATCCGACCATCTCTCGATGGAGAAGCACGTGGTCAGTTCGATGATGTACTAGCAGTTCAGCTTGCTCGTGCTCGTTTTGCAGTATTACAGATTCAGGCAGCAGAGAAGTCAATCCAAGCACCTATCGCTATCCCACAGGATGTGCAAGAGTTGGCACTTGGACCGGATGCAATTATGCGTTCTTCTCAGCCACAGAACATTCGTCGAGTTCCACTCGAACTACCAGCAGGTGTATTCACCGAGTCTGGAGTTCTTGAGCGTGAACTTCGTTTAGGTGCTCGTTATCCAGAATCACGTAATGGTGAAACTAGCGCATCAGTTGTTACAGGTCGTGGAGTTCAAGCCCTTCAAGCTGGATTCGATACACAGATCAAGGCAGCACAAGCACAGTTTGCACGTATCTTTACAGAACTCGTAGGCCTATGCCTCGAAGTAGATGAGAAGATCTTTGCCAATATCACAAAGACAATTAAGGGAACCGACGACGGTACACCTTACCAAATGAAGTACACGCCAGCTAGAGATATTAAGGGCGACTACTCAGTAGACGTTCGCTATGGCCTTATGTCTGGTATGGATCCGAACCGTGCAATCATTGCATTGCTCCAGATGCGCTCCGATAAGCTCGTATCACGTGACTATGTGCGCCGTGAGCTTCCTATTGAGATCAACGTAACCCAAGAGGAACAGCGTGTGGACATTGAGGAAATGCGTGATTCTTTGCGTATTGCTATTTCCCAGTACGCTCAAGCTATTCCGGCTATTGCCGCACAAGGTCAAGACCCAACACAAATTGTTACTCGTCTTGCAGAAGTAATTAAGGGACGTCAAAAGGGCATTGCCCTAGAGTCCATTGTAGAGAAGATCTTTGCTCCAGAACCAACACCGGAGCCAGTACAGCCTGAGATGCCAGCACAACCAGGCGCCCCTATAACTCCAGCAGCAGGAGAGACCCCCGTTCCTGCCTCGCAGCAACCACAAGAACAAACTGGTGCGGCCCCTGCTGCTGGTCAATCTCAACCCGATATAGCGCAACTACTAGCCGGTATGACCGGTGGAAGATAAAGAGGGAGGTGGAATATGAACAAGGGATCACGTGCAGCAGCACCCGTATCGAAGGTAGTAGAAGGTAAGAAAGATACAGCAAAGACTCCAGGCAAGGTGTACTTCGGTACAACTCCAGCAGGACGCAGAGGTTAATCTTAGTGAAAGGTGTACTGGGTGTTAGATCATAATAATAAAGTCCCGCGCCCAGTACGCCCTTCAGATGTAGGCGTGATAGTAATGGGGTTTGTAGCAAACCTAGTTAAGTCAGCAGATACTTTTTGTGAAGATCTGTATGAACTTGCTATTTATCATTCCAATCGTAAGACAAAAGAAAATGCAGTATGGCAAGAAATGACAATGGACTTAGAGAAACTAGAGGAGGAAACAGATGGCAGATAATCCAATCGCTGGCGTTTCTGGCCCAGGATCTTACTCAAAACGTACAGACGTTGGAACACCGGAGATGAAGATGGGTTCTATCGCATACGGAGAAGGTGTAGAAACACAAGAGATTAAGTCTGGAGCACCACTTAGCAAGGCTGAAGATACACGCCCTGCACCAGCATCAGAAGTACGTAGTGCAGCACAGTCACAGGTACCTGGACTCTACGATAACACAGCACGCCCAGACGAAGCCGTTACATCTGGCATCAATCGCGGTGAAGGCGTAGGTGCTAACGCACTCGGTATGAAGAAGATTCAAACTAAACTTTCAGACTCTTTAGCAGCTATGCTCCCATTTGATACAACTGGAGAAATCACAGTTCTGTACCAAGAAGCATTAGCGCAAGGTAACTAATGACAGAAAATCTAAAAGCAGCCGCAGCCGCAGCAGGTCTTCAAGGTGATCAAAAGAAGCAAGTTGATGATCTCGTCAAGGCTCTTTTTGTGCACAAAGAACTATCTAACCTTCCACGTGAAGTAGCTGCACAAAAGTATGCAGGACTTCCACAGGATCAAAAAGATGACCTTGTTAAGAAGTTTGGTAATGAGGATCCATCTATCAAGCCATCACGTGGCTTCTTGTCTACAGCGTGGCACTATGCCAGCTGGGTTCCAGTAGAAACTGCTAGAACAATCTGGTGGGGAATCACTGAAAGCTCTGACTTAGCAACACGTGCTTATCGTGCTGTTGCAATTCCACTTGTCGAAGAAGGCAAAATTGGCTTTGCTTGGGATAAGGCAAACGATAAAGGCGAAAAGGTTTACAACGAAGGCCGTATTGAAAAGGCCAAGGCTATGTACGGTCAGCCAGCAGTTGATCTTGCTATGCGTATTAAATCAGGTGAAGACCCTGCAAAGATTTGGGCTACCGCTTCTGAAGATCAGAAGAAGTACCTTATGCTGGATGACAAGAACAACAAGGTTATTCCTGGTGTAGTAGACGTAGAAAAAGAACGCGCACTTTGGAATGAAACACTAGATGAAGTAGGTCGCTCTAAGTTTTCACTTGGTCGTCAACTTGCTCAAGCGGTTCTACCTGAAGAACTAGAGAAAAATAAGCTTGTCTATGGCACCATATCTGGAGTCACAGATGCAGCTTACCGTATCTTTGCTGACCCGCTAGTGGTTGCATCAAAGGTCCGTGGCCTTTATATGGTTGGCAAATACTCACTTGATGTAGTTGCTGGCTCCGCTACCAAGGTAGATGACGTATTCAAGAATCCACAAGTTATCAATTTCTGGGATAATTACGGCGCCAAGTTGGTTGACTTTACTAAAGCGCAAAAGTCAAAGAACCCTTTGGATATTGCAGCAGCTCGACGTCAACTTGAAATTACTGCACCTGAATTTGGTCCAGCAGTTGTTAAGGCTTTCCAGAAGTCAAACATTACTGATGCTAATACAGCCAAAGCATTCTTCCTTAATACAGACGAAGCAGTAACTATCCTTAAGGGATTAGCAGGACGTAAGCGAGTTATCCTTCCTATGATGGACGCGCCTCGTCAGGCTCGTATGGCTATTGTTACAACAGCAGATAAGGTTATTAACATTGACCGCTGGGCACCTAAGATTGTAGATACAGTCTACGGAAGTGCTCCTACTACAGATGGAATTGTTAAATCTTTATCTGAAGATGGAAAACTAATTGGTCAAAAGATTAGAGAAGGCCAGCAAGGATTTGCTCGTTTATCTAGTGAGGCTATTGCACTCCGTTTAGATCGCGCCAAAGCTAAGTTTAATATCGCTCCGCTATTTAAAGATGATATGTTTGACGTCAAGGCAGAAGATGCTGCTACACAGGTATACCGTATGGCACGCCTTGTTATGACTAAGACAGATTCCAAGATGATTGCTGAGACTTTTGATTCTATTGATGAAGTCGGTAAGCGCAAGGAAATGGTTAAGGGTCTATGGGAGACCATTGCTGAGGCTCGCGGCCTAAACCTTACCGAAGCAGGTCAAAAGGTTACAGCAACATTCTCAGGCAAGGGAACCTTTAGAGGTTCTGTCGGTAACTTTGGAGATGACTTCCAAGACGTCGGTGCTCTTCCGTCTGACTACGACAACTTTATGACCACACCAAGTTTGGTAGATATTGATCGTGCGGCTGCACGTTACACCCTAGTGGGCAAACTTCTTAACAACGCTAACAAAGAGTTGATCGATAAAGCGACCGGATATTGGTCATTCCTCACTCTTGCTGGTCCACGTTACGCAGTACGTAATGCAGCAGAGGATCTAATGGTTCACCTTGCAATAGGTGGAACACCTTGGGGTCTTGCAAAGGGACGCTATCTTTCAACACGTGTCAATACAGCATTGTCAGCAGCACGTAGTGCTGATACCTGGAACGATAACCCACTTGGAACACTGCTCCGCGTTCTTAATAAGAGCGAAGCAGAAAAGTATCAAACAAAGCTTTTGGAATTTGACGACAATGTCAAAGCACTTAAAGAACTCAAGGCTAATATAAAGGCAAACCCAGATGCTGGAAAGCTAAAGGGTGTCAAGGAAAACCTTCAGAGACTTGAGGCTGCAACTAAGGGTGGTCAAGTTCAGGCTACTCGTCAAATCGTAGCTGAGGCACTTACATCTGGTCGCGTTAATCGCTACCGTAAAGCACTTGGTATGAAGCCTATGTTTGAAGAAGAGGCATTGCTTCTATCTGATCAGATCCTTTACGGAAACCTAGACAATACTCTTGCTTCAGTATCTGAAGGTGGATTTAACTTTGCTACCGGTGGAGACTACATAACTAGTTCTACATTGTTTACACGTAGGCACGGAGCGCGATCAGTGTCTCTAGTCATTGATGACCCAAGAGCAGCAAAGTATGCTCGTGGTAAAGGTGCAAAGGGTATCTACAAGCCAAGGGCGCTAGACGCACAAGATGAAGAGTCTATGGTTACTTGGCTTATGCGTATTAACTACTACGCAAATGACGAGCTTGGTGCTATTGCTGTAGCAAACTTGGATGACAAGAAGAAAGCACTTGTAAAGATTCAGGACTGGATGAAGGATCATCCTGGATTCCGCAAGGATGCACAGCTTGCTACTCGTGGTGTAGATGAAAGACAGCACGCTGAACTTGTCTATAACCGCGCACGTGAAATCTTTGAGAAGCGTCCTAAAGTTCAAGGTGGTAAGGCAGAACTTAACACAGAGCTTCTAAGCAAGATCCGTACTCAAGACGAAAACGGTGAGTGGATAGTATCTGGAAAAATTTCACTAGATGATCTTCCATCAAATGACTTTGATATTCCTCAAAACGTGCTTGGACCTACATTGGTTCCTATATCAGATTCAGGCAACATAACATCTACTACAATGACAAAGGGCTGGACTTGGCTCGGTATGGCCAATGCACGTATGTCACGTCAGCCTATTGTTCTTGAAGAGATACTTACTATGCGTAAGCAGATGCGTAAGTCTGGACTTGAAGACCGTTACATCCAAGCAGTAGTTAGCAAAGTAGACCAAGCAGATCCTAAGAAGGTCGCTCGCGCTACAGAACGTGCTAAGCGTCAGTTCGCAGAGATTGTAGAAGAGCGTGCAGTAGCGCAGACACTACAGTATGTGGATAATCCGCTTGTCCGTACACAAATTGCTTTCAGCGTCCGTAACTTCTCACGATTCTATCGTGCAACAGAAGACTTTTATCGCCGTATGGCACGCGTAGTACGCTACAACCCTATGGCATTCCGCAAGGCAGCCATTACATTGGATGGAATCAGCCACAATGGTTGGATTCAAGAAGATGATCAGGGTGAAAAGTACTTCGTGTACCCAGGTATCGAGCCTATTTACCGCGCCGTACAGGGAACTATGCAGATAATGGGTATAGATGCAGAGTTTAAGACTCCATTCCCAGTGCAATTCGGTGCTCAGGTTAAGATGCTCACCCCATCTTTGAACCAAGACTCACTTATGCCTACATTTAACGGTCCACTTGCTGGTATTTCAATCAAGACCATATCTAACATTGTAGATGTAATGGGTGCACCAGGTGCAGCTGACAGAATTGTTGAAGTAGGTCTCGGTAAGTATGCAGTTGATGGGTCTTATCTATCATCTTTCTTGCCAGCACACATCAACCGTCTATACGAAACAATGGACAAGGATGAACGCGACTCACAGTACGCATCAGCTTGGCGCAAGGCAGTAACTTACCTTGAAGCAGGCGGTCACGGACTACCAAAGAATTATGACGAACTAGGCAACCTCATTCCTCCAACAATCGAGGAGCAGGAAACCTACCGTCAACAGGTTAAGAACACTACGTTATCTATTCTAGGTACACGTTACGTACTTGGATTCTGGTTGCCAGCATCGCCTTCGATTCAGCTCAAGGATGATATGGCTTCTTGGGTTAAGGACAACAACAAGGCTAACTTTAAGCAGGCTTGGAATGGTCTCATTGATCAATACGATGGAGACTATGACAAGGCTATGGCCAAGTGGGTTGAACTCTTTCCTAATGAGATCCCATTTACAGTGCCTGAGTCAGAGAAGAAGACTGTTGCTATTATCAAGTACGCAGAAGAATCTGGCAACTTTGTCGAGGCAAACAGTGACTTGTTTAAGCAGTACCCACAGGGTGCAGCATTCCTTATCCCTCATAAGTCAGGCTTCTCTTGGGATGCCTACAAGACTATGAAGAATATGGGTCTTAAGTACAACAAGCGTGTTGATGACTACCTTAAGGAAGTCCAGACAGCAGCTGATCTTCAGACATATTACGCCAAGAAGAACGAGTACGAGACAAACCTTGAGGCTATGCCAACAGACTTTGAACGTTCTATGGCTCGTGATGAGTTCCAGAACTGGGCTAAGTTGTTTAAGGCTGGCCGCCCATTAGTTCAAGAAGAACTAGCAGAGGGTGGCAAGAAGGCTGTTGAGCGCCTGAAGGCTATTGACGATCTTCGTGAGATGCTCAATGATCCAAAGGTCACTGTTCGTGGACCTATCCAGAAGTCTCTTAAGGAGATGCTAGATCTTTACGATAATTTCAAAGATCAGAAGGAAGC
Organism: Ophiocytium majus; assembly: GCA_032358315.1. Taxonomy (NCBI): domain Eukaryota; class Xanthophyceae; order Mischococcales; family Ophiocytiaceae; genus Ophiocytium; species Ophiocytium majus. The sequence goes on from JAULBY010041555.1 coordinate 22,891, forward strand.
TCTTGGAGACATCTCAGGAACTACAAACCTTGTTGCATTTATGAAAGACGACACCATCGTAAAAATGCGCGAGCTTTCAAACAAGAATGAAAACACTAAGAGTGCATACCTAACATTGTTTGCATCATTACTAGGAGATACTAATGGCTGAGACTGAGTTCGGTACGTTTGTCAAGGACATTGCTAATGGTCCAGAAGCAGCGCGTCTTGCATTAGCAGAAAAGCTTAAAGCTGCTGGTCTATGGACAGGCAAGATTAGTTCTAATATGGATACCAAGTACTACAACGCTTTGGTTAAATTGGAGCAGAAGTTCAAGGAACAGCAAGCCATTGACAAGATCATTGGCAACGTTAAGCCTGTTGGACGCTATGACGTACTGACCACTCTTCTTGCAGATGGTGGTGATTCAGGCTCAGGATCCGGTGGTCCAACAACTACCGCACAACGCTACATCACTAGCCCATCGCAAACATCAAAGCTTCTTAACACTGTAGCTCAGGACCTATTAGGTCGCAAGCTTACAAAGGCAGAGCAGGCTAAGTACACAAAGCTTCTTAATTCTCAGCAACAGAAAGAACCTGCTGTTACCACATCCGGTAAGGGGTTCTCAACCACTCGTGGTGGCGTAGACGAGGAAGCATTCATAACAGAACAGATCAGTGCAACTGATGAGGCTAAAACTAGCAAGGCTACAGATGCCTACACGATTATGCTCGACGAACTTGGAGGTCTGCGCTAATGGCAACAGAAATCAACAAGGGTGGATTCAAACCAGGTACTGATGTAGCTGGGAAAGGAAGCAAGTATTCCGATAGAATCAGCGAAGCAGAATCAAACCTTAATAAGATTAAGAAGTCTATTGAAAAGCTTGCTAGAGATGGCAAGTCAAATAGCGCAGAGTTTCGCAACCTAGTTTCAGAACTTGAAACAACGCAGGCTGAATACGACAAGTTAGTTCGTGCAGAAGACAGAGCTAAGAAGCAAGAAGATGTTGATAAGGTAACAAAGGATCTTCAGCCAGAACTTACTATCGCACTTGCTACTGGAGATAATGCCAAGGCTCAAGAACTCATAACCAAGATGCAAGAAGCTGGCGCTAAGCCAGTAGACCTCAATGGTAAGCCACTTGGTGGTGCTGTAACAGCTCCAGCGTATAAAACAAAAGACGCAGCGACTGCTTCTACCGATCTTACTAACGCAGAGGCTGCACTAGCGGAAGCAAAGAAGTCTGGCAATAAAGCAAAGATTACTACTGCTCAAAACAATTTTGCTAAGGCACGTAATGAGGCTATCAAGGCTGGTGTTAGAAACCCAGATGGAACGCCTCTTGGATCAACCGGAGCAGGAACACCACCAGAAAAGCCAAAGGGCGGTACTGGCGGAACTGGTGGAGCTGGTGGTACTGGTGGCACTGGTGGTACCGGAGCGAAGCCACTTACTGATGCGGAGCAGAAGGCACAAGCCCTTAACGTAGCAGCAGAAACAGACTTTGCCCTACCTGAGACCATCTTTAATAACGTACCTAGCCTTAAGCGTTTGCTTGATAAGTACGTCAAGGAAGACTGGACTCCAGATAAACTTCGTAAGGCTATCCGTGATGACAACTGGTTCCGCAAGAACTCAGCTGAAATCAAGGCTCGCTATGTACAACTTTACAACTATCAGGATATGGTTAAGACTGGCCAAGCTGATGGGTCTACAGACTATGAGAAACAGATCTCTACACTTGAGACAAAGCTCAAGGCTAAGGCACGCCAGATGGGTTCAGGCCTAGCCTCTGATCCAACTGCGCTACGCAAGGCAGCAGAGAATATGTACATCACAAACGTCGGCATTGACGACCAGATGACTACAGACTTTATTGCAGCAGCAATCCGTCCAATCGGTTCTACTCTTGGTGGAATCGGAACTGAAGGATACTCAGGTCAGGCCCTCAAGGACTACCAAGCGATTCAAGCTATCGCTCAGGCTAACGGCTTTAAGATCAGCGACATCCTTCCAGGTGGAGCAACCGAGACTCAGGTTCTACAAGGTCTCGCTAAAGGTTCTATTGACGCAGACCGTCTAGCACAGGATGCACGCAAGTTAGCAGCACAGGGTCAGCCACAGTACGTGCGTGACCTATTAGGCCAAGGCTATAACTTAGATCAAGTCTACGCTCCATACAAGCAAGTAATGGCAAATATCCTTGAAGTAGATTCAAACAAGATTGATCTCAATGATCCAACACTTCGTATGGCTATCAGCGACAAGGGCGATATGAATATCTACGACTTCAAGAAGGCTCTTAAAAAAGACAATCGTTGGCAGTATACAGAGCAGGCACGTGAGGATGTATCTAATGCAGCACTTACAGTCCTGCGTGACTTCGGATTCCAGGGGTAATAATGGCTAAAGACACACGTTTAGAAGAAGCTGGTGCTGGACCTAAGACTGGCACGACAATGTCAAAGTTTAGAGAATCAGAGGCTGCATCACGCACTGATTCAGCAGCAAGTGTTGGCGCATTCGATAACCCAATCTATGAGACAGCAACTATCTATGACCGCGATGGCGAGCAGGTAGAGGTATACACCAGTGGCCCAATGGCTGGAAAAAGCGTAGAGACAGGTCAGCTTGTAATCCAAGGTGAAGCACCTGTTGCTGGAGACTTTACTGCATCAGCCGAAGGCGATGGAGCACAGCTTGAAGAAGGCGCTCAAACACCTCAAGCACTTGGAAAGCTTCTATCTACCTATGTAGACCCAGATACTGGAGACATTATTGATGTCTACGAAGAGGGTGAAAAGGTTCGCAAAAAGGGAACCAAGCTTATGGAGGCAGACGCTGCTGCCAAGGCAGCGGCAGAAGATAAGCGCCGTGCTGGTCAGTCAGCCTATGATCTTCTTTACACACAGTTTTCGCAATATGGTCTTGGGTCATTGATGGAACCATTAAAGGATCTCATCGTCTCTGGAGCAAGCCCAGCAGAGTTTACTATCAAGCTACGTGAGACAGAGCCATACAAGAAGCGGTTCGCGGCTAACGCAGACCGAGTTTCTAAAGGCCTTAAGGCACTTGATGAAGCAGCATACATCGAGATGGAAGATCAGTACCAGAACATTATGCGCTCCTATGGACTGCCAGATACCTACTGGGCCAAGGACGATATGGGTACACAAGAGGGATTTAGAAAGCTTCTTGCTAACGACGTCTCAGCGGTGGAACTAGAGAACCGTGTACAGCAAGCATCAGATGTAATTGATAAGGGTCCAAAGGAATACATTGACGCTATCAAACAATTCTACCCAGATGTACAACGCGGTGATCTTATGGCCTATGTACTAGATCCAAAGAATGCTTTGACTCAGATTCAATCAAAGATTGGTGCAGCAAAGATTGGTGGAGAATACCTCCGTGCCGGTCTTACTACACCTGGAGTTGCTCGTGCTGAGGCTCTTCTTAAGGAAGGCGTCACAGCAGAGAAGGCTCGTCAAGGAGCACAGGCTGTCAAGGAGACAGCACCTCGCGGTAGCGAACTAGCAGCAATCTATGGACAAGGTCCATACGGTCAGGCTGATGTAGAAGAAGAAGTCTACGGTCTTGGCAAAGCAACTGAGGCTAAGCGCAAGCGCGAGAAGATCAGCGAGATGGAGCAATCATCCTTCTCAAAGAAGACAGGCATAACAGGTACGGCGTTAAGTCGTAACTCAGCCTACTAATAGACCTGCCACTGGAGCGACTGGACCAGTGGAGTGACAACAAAACCAGGAGTCAGAGCCATACCCATCCCCCAATGGAGTATGTGGCTGGCGAAATCAACTAACGATAAGGGAGATGGACTATGTCCAATTACGACTACGAGGACGACGAGTTCGATTTTGATACAACATCAAACGAGCTTGTAAAGCAACTACGCAAGGCAGCAAAGCAGAAGGATAAAGAACTGGCAGAAATGCGTGAACAGTTTGCTAACCTGAACAAGTCTGCACGTGAACGAGCAATTAAGGACGCCCTCGCAGCTCGCGGGGTAAATTCGAAGATCGCTTCATTTATCCCACAGGACATTGACCCAACTGAAGAGTCGGTGTCGAAATGGCTCGAAGACTATGCCGATGTATTTGGCATTCAAAGCGAGCAAACCCAGGCTAAGCCTAATGTAGATCCAGCTCACGCTGCTGCATATCAACGAATGACAGGCGCCGTAGACGCAGGTTTCACACCTGAGCACGGACAAGATATCCATAATCGAATGATGAATGCAACAAGCAAAGAAGAGTTGGCGAACATTATCGCTGAGTCCGGTCTCTAACCCAACAACCAACTAACGAAAGGTAAGCAACCAAATGGCAATTCCAAATGGTGCTACAACAGGCACAGCGCAAATCGGCGCACTAGTCCAGACAGCGTATGATCAATACGTCCGTATGGCCCTCCGTGACATCCCAGTAATGCGTTCAATCGCAGATGTCAAGCCTGTTCAGCAAGCTATGCCTGGTTCATCAGTTGTATTCTCTATCTACTCAGATCTTGCTCAGGCAACATCAACATTGACAGAGTCAACAGATGTATCAAGCATTGCACTCGGAAACCCTACACAGGTTTCAGTAACACTCAACGAGTACGGTTCAGCTGTAACAACAACAAAGAAGCTCAACCTTACTTCATTCAACGATGTAGACTCAGCACTCGCTGACATCATCGCTTACAACGCAGCTGACTCTATTGACAAGATTGTGGCTAACACACTTTCAACAGGTCAGAACTCAATCGTTGCTCCAGCAGTTGGCACAACACAGGGCAATATGTCTGTTGATCTCATCCGTCAGGCTGTAGTCAACCTTCGTACAAACAAGGCGCTTCCACGTATTGGTGAACTCTACGCAGCATACCTACACCCACGTCAGTCAGCGGATCTCCGCGCTGAAGTTGGTACAGGCGGCTTCCAAGAGCTTACAAAGTACGTTGAGCGTACACCGTTTACAGCTGGTTCAATCGGCGTAATCGAAGGCGCATATGTCGTTGAGACACCACGTGTTCTCTTCGGTCAAAACGTCAATGGCCAGATTGTTCAGCCAACTCTTACAACCGGAGTTAGTGAAGTTCAGGTTGCACCTGGAGGCGGCCCTATTACGTTCTTCACAAACTCATCTCAGGTTCCAACAGCAGGATCTGTAGTTACATTCTCTGGTATCACTGGAGCTAATGCAGTTAACAACGGAACATCAGTTGTAGTTGCAGCAAATACAATGGGTTCATTTAGTATCGCTGCTTCCGATAATTGGTCTAGCGATATGTATATGACTGCATTTACTGCATCTTGGCCAGGAACAGGCGGAGCGTACTACGCAATCGTCGCAGGCCGTGAAGCACTTGCAGAAGCACAAGCACAGAACGTCTCTACCGTTATTGGTCCAGAGATCGATGCGCTTCGTCGCTTCCGTACCATCGGTTGGTACTACTTCGGAGGCTTTGCACGCCTTCGTGAAGCTGCTCTGTACAACATTCAGACAGGTTCAAGCTACTAAGTTGCAACGGTGGGGGGCGGGGAAACCCGTCCCTCATCACTACAGAAAGGTCAAATTGTGTACACATTAGTTACTCCGTTTAACAATCAAACATATGTAATGGAGCAATTCACTCCATATGCTCGACTTGCTGGACGTAGGCTCAATGGTGGCACATACACCGGTCCAATTCCATACTCTATGACGGATATTCGTAGAGGTATATCTTTGCTAGTAACTGGCACTACCGTTGTAGAAAATCAGACTCCTAGTCAAGATGATCTAGCAGCTTGCGACTACTACTTCCTTGGTGGTCACGAGTACACCATTGATGATGCCCAAGCTGCTGTTCTTATTGCAGCAGGCTATGGAGAATACCTAGAGGAAATCGTATGAGCAAGCACGTAAGAGAAGTACACCCAGAATTCGTAGAAGGTTGCTTTGGCTGCAAGGTATCTACCCTAGAGATGGGCAGAGGATCTGCTCGTCACGATGGCGTGATGTCTGCTAAAGAACACGATAAGGAACTTGGTTCTTACTTTGACGCAATCCGTCAAGGAGTAGAACCTGTATCTACAAAGAAAAAAGATATTGATGCTGCTATGAAACTATCTAATAGTTCCGGTGTTGCATTCAATGGAAACCTAATCTAACAAGGAGTAACAATGGCTAAGCAACCAATCTCAGTACGTGAAGTAGGCGAAGAAGAAGATTACAAGCCTTACCCAGCAGCTGACAAGCAGTACGACGATAACCGTAAGTACACAACATATGAGTCTATTCAGACAGGCGCTAAAGGAAAGGCAGCAAAGTAATGGCTACTCCAAAACCTAAGCCAACCGTTAAGTCTGGCGTTTCTCCAAAGCAGACTTGGTATATAGAACAGCAAGCTGCTAAGAAAAAGGCTGCTGTTGCTACCAAGAAGAAGGCAGCAAATGCGGCCTTGTCTGCGGCTGCTAGTTCAGCAAAGAAGCCAAGCAACTTTAACCCTATGTATGGATCATCAGATGTTTCAGCAAAAGGCAAGCTAGTTGCTGCGCGTCGTAGAGCACGACTTCAGGGTCAGAGAAAAGGCTAACTCTAAGGTTTCTAATGAGTAAAAATAAAGAAGCAGGCTGTCGCTACTGCGCTTTTGAAAGCGAAGAAGTTAAAGAAAAAGACAGCATCAAAGAAGACTAAGAAGAAGTAATAGACGGAGGAATAAATGCCACTAGGTAATAATGAATCAACGCTCTTAAGTGAGCTTAATCGCCTTGCCAATGGTGGCGTTTATCCTGAAGTCAACCTTTATGATGAGGCTGGCGCTGCACGCGCTTGGGCTGAAAGAACAGATATCCCATTAACAACCACAGATACAGTAGGAGTACTAAATGAAATTGCGGGGCTTCCTCGTAACTCTTGGCTTGACTACAGTGGCGTATGTAATTACATCGCTGGCACTACTGGCCTACCTGCGGCAGCTGCTCTCCGACAAGTAGCAGGAGAAGTTCAGACTCCTACACCTAGTCAGCCACTGCTGATTGTTGCAAACGCAGGAAATCAATCTGTGCAACTTAACTGGGCACCACCTGCAAATTCAGGAGATGCTCCAGTAGATGGCTATAGAGTGTCCGTGCAGTTTCACCCAGAGATGGGGTACATCGAAACTGTAGCTCCAGGTGCTACGGTTTCTGGGCTAACTAATGGTGAAACATACTTCTTTTTAATTGAAGCACATAATGCTTTCGGTTGGGGCGCTACTGCTATATCTCCTGGAGCAACTCCATTCTTTGCAGATTATCCAGCAACTGTTACAAACCCAAGTTGGACACTAAACCCTGCTGGTGGATACCAAATTCAATATCTAATTATTGATGGTGTCGTAATAAATGCAGGTGTTCCATTCCCAGATATGCCAAATAGCAAAGTTATCCAAACTTGCTGGCCTGATATATGCGAGACCCACGATTGGGCTTGGACTAAAAACTGGGAAGGATCTCAGCTTGTATACACACCTGGTGCCGCTACCTGCCCTAATGGTGGCTACTTAAATCCAACAACCAATATATGCCAAGAGAATCCACCTCCCCCTGTATACAACTTAGGTGACGTAGGCCCAGCAGGTGGAATTATCTTTATTGTGCCAGCATCACAAGGTGGACTTGGTGGAGATAAATACTACGAAGGATGGACAAGCGACCTAGGCGGTACCGCGTGGTCAAGTGATACCTCTACGTTAGTCGGTGCAAGCGGTTCCGCAATCGGAACAGGTATAACGAACACCGCATTGATTCCAGGCGGGGCATCTGCTCTTTGCCAAACACCTAGAGGTGGATTCTCTGATTGGTTCTTCCCTTCAACAGATGAAATGACACAGCTATTCAACTGGATTCCAACTAGCGGTAATCAAAACTATTGGACATCAACAGAAGCAAATGCTTCACAAGCAATAACCCGCGACCTAGCGGCATACGGGAGAGATCCTTACCCTTATTCAAAGGGTGCAGGGTTTAACGTAAGACCAGTGCGGTCATTCTAATTCTAGTAACGGAATCACTAATTAAGGAAGGTAAGTAATGGCAACTCTTAGTCAAATGATTGATGAGGTTAGATCATCTCTAGCAGGCTACACCCTGCGTCAAGATCGTATCACATACCTTCAGACACCTATTAGTGATTCATCTTTAGCAATTCAAGTTGGATCACAGAACAACTTAGCTAAGGGAATTATCGAAGTAGATGAAGAACTCATCTGGGTTGATAACTTTAACAAGGCTAGTAGCACTCTTAATGCGGCACCTGGCTTTGGTCGCGGGTTTCAAGGAACAGCAAAAGTAGCACACGCTCAATATGCACAAGTTACGTTGTCCCCTACATTCCCACGCTCAGTAATCAAGCAGGCAATCAATGACACAATCCAGAGTTTCTTCCCTAAGCTCTGGGGTGTATCGCTGACCACATTTACTTTTAATGCCTCCCAAACTACATACCCACTACCAGATGATGTCGAGTCAATTCTCTATGCGTCTTGGCAGACTACGGGTTCAAGCCTTGAATGGCTACCGATTAACCGTTGGCGTGCTGATTCTATGGCTAACCTTGCGGCCTTTGGTACTCCTAATACTATTAACATCTATGAGAACATCCAGCCAGGTAGAACAGTACAGGTCTATTACACCAAGAAGGCTTTGCCTATGGTAAATGGAAGCGATGAGTTCGTTGAAACTACAGGCCTTCCAGAATCAGTGCGAGATGTAGTAACACTTGGCGCATCATACAAGTTGCTTTCCTATGTGGACTCAGGACGAATTACGCTTACAAGTGCTGAATCAGACAGCGCCGATACAAAGATCCCATCAGGTGCTGGAACTGCATCATCTCGATATATCTATGCTGTGTATCAGAATCGTCTTAATGAAGAGTCACTCAAGCTTCAAGATCGCTTCCCAATCCGTATCCACTACACAAAGTAAGGCAGACAAATGACCCGTGAGTATTCAAGCATCAGCGTAGAGACAACACTTTCTAGTGGTATCTCTGCAACTCAGACAACAATGACTGTAGCCACAGGAACAGGTTCGTCACTTCTTGGTGGAGTTGTCCTCAACCCTGCCGGAACAGATCAATTTACTGTAGCACTTGACCCGGATACACAGAATGAAGAAATTGTCTTTATCACTAACGTGTCTGGTGATACATTCACAATCAGCCGTGGTGAGTCTGGTTCATCTAACATCACCCACTCAGGTGGCGCAACGGTACGCCACGTACTAACAGCAGACGATCTTATCTACTTTAACGCTGGCGTTCAGAATGCTCTTACGGATTCTGGGATCCAAAGCAAGGGCGATCTCATCGCCGGTACTGGAATCCAAGAAGTCGGAGTCCTTCCTGTTGGAACACAGGGCCAGATTCTATCCGTAGATTCAGCAGAGGCAACTGGCCTTAAGTGGATCAACAATTCAGCAGATGTGTTAGATATTGAAGACGTAACCACTGCTACCTATACGCTAACAGCAGCAGATGCTGGCAAGCTTAAGACCTTTACTAGCGCAGTATCAGTTACCGTAACAATCCCATCTGCCACCTTTACAAAAGGCAAGCAGATTAACCTAGCGCAAACTGGCGCAGGTCAAGTATCACTAGTAGGTGATTCAGGAGTTACTATCAAGTCTTCTCTTGGCCCAAAGCTTCGTACTAATGGATCAGCGGCAACACTTGTCTGTCTTTCTCCAACATCATTCCTCTTGTCTGGAGATACACAAGCCTAATGAAAATCGGAACGTTTGCTTCTTCTATTGTAAAGAGAATCGTAGATAACTTTAACCGAGTTACTTCAGGTTCCCTTGGAACGGCAACGTCTGGTCAGACTTGGGATGCAACTCGTGGGGTTTGGTTTGCCAACGGCACCAAGGCTCAGAGTACAGATTCTGCAAGTACTAACCCGATTGCCTCTATTCCATTTGCATCAAGTGCTGTGCTATCAGCTGACATAACCAACGGTGGTGTAGGTATTGCCTATTGGGTATCAGATGCCAATAACTGGTGGGCTTCGGTACCAAACTACCTACAAGTAAACAATTCTGTATTTACCTGTAACGCAGGCCAAGTAACTAACACTTCTAATCCCCCATCAGGATCTTGCTGTTCGGATGTGACATCCACACCTGGTGGTCAGGTTTGTAATGCTGGCTACACAAGTTCTACTAACTCTGGAATCTTTTGCGCTATCACGGGAACTTCTGGTGGTGGAGCTAACTGTGATCAAGGGTATCAAACCCAAACAACTACATCTGGATTCTGTGGTGGTTACTCCACAAATCCTGGTTCACAAAATTGTAATGCAAACTATGCCTCTGGTCTTTCTAACACTTCTTCTTGCTGCTCAGGAGCAAGCCAGACTACAACATACTCGTGTCCCGCAGGTGGAAATCTAAGTGGAACAACTTGTAACGTTCCTGGACAAAGCGTGTATCAAGGAACATCTGGGCAACCTGGACGATGCCAAGGAGAAGGTGGAACCTACCAAGGTTCTGGTATCTGTTACTTCCCTGGATATTCCTATGCTGCAACTGCAACAACAACATATGCTTGTTATACACAGTACACAACAACCCCAACTACATACTCTGGTTACACATCTTATTCATACCCACCTGTAGTTTATTACGGTTACACATCTTATACACAGCAACCAACTCAGTACTCTTGCTATACCCAGAATACTGAAACAATCGTTACTACATATACAACTCAGATCAAGATGATCAGCTCTGTATCTGGAAACGTAGTAACAGAATCTAGTACAAACATTGTGGTAGGTGCTTCAACGCTATCTCCTGCTCAGTCACTGAAGGTGGCAATCAGCGATGGCACTGTAACTACTACAGCATATTCAAGTCCAGGGTTAGTCGGTCCTATTGATGGACCGGTTGTAGTTACCCCTGCTTCCCCTTCGACAGCGCCCGGTGTCGGTATAATCAAAACCACATCCACCTATCAACAAGGAGATACTCTTGACAATTTTGAAGCGACTATTTAACAAGAAGGTGGAGACACCTTACGACCGACCAGCCCGTCCTTGGGATCTATTTAACAAGGAACTTGGTCGAGTGGAAACTGAAGTAGCAGCAGAGCGTATGGAAATCTGCAAGGCTTGTCCATTCTTACAAGCTGCTGGAACTTGCAGTGAGTGCGGTTGCTTTATGGCCGCAAAGACAAAACTTCCAAATGCCTATTGTCCAAAGGACAAGTGGGGCGCAGTAGCTATGCCATACAAGGAGAACAAATGAACAAGACACAGCCACCAAAGCAAGTACTACCACCAGTAAAGATCGCATTCGTTCTTGATGGCAACGTAGTAGATGTCATTCACACTGAAGAGCGTATGGCTGCAATCCTTCTTAGTGAGCCACAGATCATTGAAGTAACTGATTGGGTTAATGCCCACCCAGGAGAGCTTCTAGTTGGCTACAACTTTGACGGACAAGACTTTAAAAAGTAATGCCTTACCAAGAAGGAACCTGCACTGTCGAGTTGAAACCACGAGACATTGATGATGCAGTTGATGAAGTACTACTGAACCCATTTATCTAAGGAGAAGTTATGGCATACGGCGACGATATTACCGATGCAATACCGTATCAATTATCCAACCCTGCTGGATCAACTAACTACGTTGCAACCGGTGAGGCATACGACGTCGCTATCGCTGGGCTGCCATTCTTTGTAGCACCTAATGAGGAAAAGCCATATCGCCGTGTAACGGCGCAGTACCGCAAACAACAAGTTGATCAAAGCCGCGAGCCTGGTGAGCAGACACTCACCGGCTGGTGGTTGCGCTCACAATCCTCATTCCACTATGGACAAGGTGTCAAGTATTACGAGCCTGCGTCAACTGGTTATGCAACCTCAGATGAGTCGCTACGTTTCCAGTACACAACATCAAACGGTATTAACCCTTGGGTAAAGGGTCAAGCCACTCTTCTTCGTGATGTCAACAAAGGACATATGACCACTACAGAAGAGAACTCTAATGGTAGGCCAGGTCAGTTCCTGCGTAGCATTCGTTGGCAATCTGGAACTCCTGCAACCCAGTACGAGGGAGCACTGCTCCACGATGGCTACGACGTAGACAAGATATGGGATGGAGGTATGGATCATTACATTGAATACCTGCCTGGATCAGAACCTGTATATGCAATCTGCGATGATGGAACATACTCCTACTTCGTAACCAATAGAGCTTCTACGGGAAGCCCACACTTTCACCTTTTCCGCAAGCCACTTGCAGGAGATAGCACAACTGGAACTCCAGGAAATACCCCAACTGGGGATGTTCAGCTCTTAATAAACAAAACTAATCTTGTCGTTGAAAGAGCAGTCATTGAGTTCGTTAAAGACCGTCTTGTTTTAGTAGTAAACAATGCCATCTATGAGATCACGAATCTAACAACAACAAGCAATCTCCCGTCACCATTGTACACAAACCCAGTTGCAAGCTATGTCTATACATCTATCACAGAGTCCGGTGCTGCTATCTATGTATCAGGATTCAATGGCACACAGTCATCTGTTATTAAGTTTACTCTTAATACATCTGGTGCTATGCCTGTTCTTACCTCTGCTATTACATCAGTTCAAATGCCAACAGGTGAGATTATCTTTAAGATATCGACATACCTAGGATATATGCTCTTTGGTACCAACAAGGGTATTCGAGCTGGTGTTATCTCAGAGCAAGATGGATCAGTACAGTACGGTCCACTTATCGTGGAGACAACACAACCAGTCTACGACTTTGCTGCACGAGGAAGTTTTATCTGGGCTGCAACTGGAGTAGAAGGCAAGCCTGGAGTTATCCGACTAGACCTCGGATCTCCACTACCTCAACGAGATCTTGTCTTTGCTTATTGCTTTGACTTGGAATGGCATCCGGTAGATTCAGCACAACAGGTTACTGGTCATAGAACTGTTGCGTCAGCATTCCTTGGAAACCTAGATCAACTTGCTTTTGCTACGACAGCAGTAGGAGTTAATACAGGGTTTGTCTATACAGAAGACGCTACACGTTTGGTTCCAGATGGATACTTGCGTACCGGTTACATTCGTTACAACACCTTGGAAAACAAAGTATACAAGTTGTTACAAGCTCGCATCTATACAACAGATGGTGGAATTGGCATTGACTCTATTGATGGGCAGAACAACGTCTATCGAATTGGTACGTTCGCACAAGGTGCTTCAGTGCCAGAGGTAAACATCAACTACCCAACATCAGCACAAGAGTATCTTGGCTTTGCCTTTACCCTTACTCGGTCAAGCTCGGATCCATCAAGAGGTCCACTTTTTACTGGCTACCAGCTCAAGGCTTTGCCTGCTGTGCCACGCCAAGAGTTGATTCAGTACCCACTCTATTGCTACGACCACGAGAGCGATAAGTTCAACAACGAAGTAGGTTACGAGGGATCTGCCTATGATCGCTTCGTCCAGCTCAAGCAAGTCGAGAACGCTGGAGACACCATCCGTGTTGAAGATTTCCGTACCAATGAATCTTATATTGGACTCATTGAGGAGATGGACTTTATCAACGTCACCCCTGAAGATAAGCGTTTCTCAGGCTGGGGTGGCTACCTTCTAGTAACAATTCGGACAGTGTGATGAATTCAGAAATCGCAACAATAGTTTATTCGTATTTCTTTGTATTCATTTCTTTACTAGGAGTGGGAGCATATCTGTTAAAAACTTATGTTGAACGCCAGACTAGAGAACTACAAGATCAACTACAGAAGATTATGTACGCTCTCTACAATGACGGCAAGACAGGTCTCATTAACAAGGTAGATGATCTATTAGAAAACCAACACCGTATAAGAGTAGATGTTGAAGTATTGAAAGCGAGGGTCAACGATTGATTCCATTAGCAAAGAAGGCAAGCCCTGCTGCCATTGCTGTGTTGCGTCAAGCTACAGCCTTAAAGCCTAAGCGCAAGAAGGCAAGCGATGGACTACTTCCATCCAAGGCACACGTTGCACAGAACCCAAACTCTGACCACAACTCAGGCTTTGCAGTAGATGTAACGCACGACCCAGTATTTGGTATTGACTGCCGTGAAGCATTTCATAGGCTACGACTAGACAAGCGTGTTAAGTACCTAATCTTTGACGGAGAGATCTGGTCCAAGGACAAGGGGCTTCGGCCATACGACGGTGCCAACAAGCACAACAAACATCTTCACATCTCCATCAAAGAGAACTGTGGAGACGACACCTCAACTTGGTTTCCTTGGATGGGTGCAGTAAAAACAATCAATAAAGTAAAGGCAGCGGTTAGGCCATTACCTAAGAAGAAGGAGAAGAAATGAAAATCAAGATCACTGAAAAGCAAAAGATGGCAGTTAAGTCATACCTTCGTGCAGTCGCTGCTTCAGCAATCGTTATGGGAGTGGCTCTCCTTACTGAATTGGCACCGCACTATGCAATCCTCATTGGAGCCTTGGCTGGACCAGCCATCAAGTGGGCTGATAAGTCAGACACAGAATTTGGTCGTGGGTCTAAGTAATTAACCCATAAGCGCGAGGCAAACAGCCCCCTGCTCAGGAGAAATCCTGGGTGGGGGGCTTCTTTTTTTATGCCTAAAAGCACTGAACCCCTGCATAGCCTATCCAGTTAAGGAAAACTACCCTTGGTAGCATTATCGGTGCAGGGGCCAGGCGGCCAACTGGTGTATGGTCTGCTGCGATAGAGCCATAACTTCTTAGAGATAATCGCGTACTCGTACCAGTCGTAGAATAATCGTATCATAGAAAGAACAAAACCCACCATATCTTCTCATCCTGAACCCAATCAGGTAGAGCCGTCAACGTGGGTTATGTCCAGCACTCACGGGTCTGCTACCCCATCAGTGGCTAAATAATAATCAGATGTTTTCTGGGTTGTCAACTGGGCAAGGAACCGTGACTAGGTTCCCACAGCTGACACAGGTACCGTCTAGGAAGTACCACGTTAGATCGTAGTCCTCGAAGGAGGCCATAACGTTAAAGACTTGGGAGCCACAGGGACAGACGTGGAGTGGGCCAAGGCCCCTTAGATCAGTGCCAAAAGGCTCAGGAAGGGTATTGTGGGATCTGCGCTTGAATCTTGGCAGGCGTGGTAGACGGAGCCGGACGGTCAGTTCTGTCCGGCTGCGACCTTTGAGGTCGCCTGTCTGTTTAACTCGGCTCACGCCTCGTATTGTACACACACTATGCCCACTAATGTGGAGTAAGACACGCCGTGATACTATTGGCCTATGCCTAGAATCTACTCAATCAAGATCTTTGGTCAACGCTACAAGATTGACTATAAGCACCACGACGAGGACAGCTACGGGATGACCTATTCGGAATCCAATAGGATCTCTATGCGTCACAATATGCCTGAAGACAAGATGATCCACGTGCTAATGCACGAGGTAACTCACGCTGTTATCCACGAGTCATTGCTTTCCTTGCGTAAGCGATTCGACGTAGAAGAAGTCTGCGACCTAGTGGGCTATCACATCGTGGATGTACTCAAAGATAATCCGGCGCTACGTGAGTGGCT
>JAULBY010041556.1:0-13339 GCA_032358315.1 Ophiocytium majus
ATAGAACCTGTGCCGTATAAATAGTAATCTGGTCCGGCGTAACCGGCACGCGGTTTGCCGGATTTACAACGGGACGATTTGGATATTGGGCAAGTTGTGTCCGCATCCACTGCTCCCAGTTCGTCTTACGATAGAAGAAGTCCTGTCCTAGCTGATGGATAAGTACAACCTCCTCATCCGTATTAATATCTTCAAGATTCATCGCATTTTGCCGCTTATCCGCAGGAACTTGAATTCGTCCCATGTTTACTTTGGCAGTGTACCACGCTGGTAGTTGTCCCTGCTGTGCCGGCATGCCTGCCTGATTTACCGCAAACGATTGAACCCTTATATTGTTAATATTATCCACATTCATAGCACGGCGGCTATTGTTTCTACGACGCACCGCAAAATCCTCTACACGCAACGGACGGCGCGGAGCTCTTGGAGGAGAGTCCATTCTAATTAGGGGTGTGTTTTACGGTATGTCTTAATCTCACGGTGTTAATAGGGAAGAATGTCTGTTCTTTATTTGGCACTTGCCATTTACATTGTCGGGGTAGCTCTTGTGCTATATTTACGTCCCAGTGTGATGTTTCACCCCGATAATGGAACGTGGAAGGAATTTGGGCTTGATACTGGTCGCAATAGCACCGTATTTCCGTTCTGGATGTTTACAATTGTATGGGCGTTCCTATCATACGCGATTGCCAGTATCGGAAACGTCTTTGTTGCGAATGTTGTTCTACAATCTGGTTCACCCGAAGAGCACATTGCTACACCCATTAGCGAGATTCGCTACACGGAGGCTATGCCAGGCTCGCAAGTTGTACATACTGAAAATGCTATAGTGCCCGTATCACGCCCCCGTGCGCCTCGTATGCCTAAAATAGCGGCTCCAGCTCCACCGCCTATGCCTATGCCTATGCCCGCAGCAGCAGCAGCAGCAGCAGCAGCAGCACCAGCACCTACACAACTCCCCGGTTACTATATCGTAGAGCCCCAAGCATCCGGTGTACCTAAATTTATCTATTTCGGACACGAGCCACCTAGTTTTGAGAACCTAACCCCACGTGCTTAAGATATAGACGCCGCAGTCTTATTCGCCGTCGTAGTGGCAGCCGCAGCCGCCGCAGCCGCCTGTGCCTGTAATCCAGACAATGATGGTACCGTCATAGGTGCTATTACATCATCACACATTCCTGATAAACTTGCACCAATCAACGTACTGAACGCTCCTGCAAATGCTCCGAAATAACCGTAACCAAGCGAAGCACTAATATTTCCATCCATATCCGGCGATAACAAACCTGTCACCACGCCACGCAGAGGCGCAATCAGCCACACGAGCACTAGCGTTGCTACTTGTATTAGTAACGCTAAGCCCGCATTATTTGCCGCCTTCTGTACACTCTGTACCTTGCCACAATCCTCCTTCTGCATCAGTGCAAATGCACCTAGCGACGCAAGGAATACAACAATTCCCGCAAACAGGAAATACGAAATAAGCACTCGTATTTCATCGGGCTGAGTACCGAGAGCCGAGCCTAAGCCCATAAATACAAGGAAAGGAATGGTAAACATCAACAAAAACATACAAATTAACATCGTAATCGTAAATGTCATATTCATTGTTTTCTTCTTTCTCTATCCCTGAAAAAAAGAATGGCTACCCGCGCAAAACGCACAATCGACCCCCGTAAGGTGACTGACATAGATTCTTGGCTTGCAGCATATAAGTCAAAGTATGGCAATGTTGTTCGTCGTGGCGGTGACTATCTTGTACTTGATCCCGTCCAATACAAAGAGGACTTTACGGGAGCACTTGCGGCACCCGCTGTTACCATACCATCCACAAAAGCAGTTGATGCTCAATTGATTCTTGGAACTGCCAACGGATTTCCACAACTCCGGGCTACTGCTGAAGAAACTATGAAGAATCTAAGTGAAGAGCAAGCGAAGCGTGTTGCTATAGCAACCGACGCAGTCAATGACGCCGAAACGGAATTGCTAAAGGTTACGCAGGTGTGGAATGCGGATAAAAATAGTGCACTTGCGATGGATGTTGCCGCCGCAACTATCACACTACAGCAGGCAGAAGCGGCTTTAACTGCCGCCCAGTACCCAGTACGCTATATCAAAGCAGAAAAAGAACTTTTAATAAAAGATCTGGACTATGCTACACACAGTGATAAACGGTTTCACAACGAACTCTATCGTCTTGTAACGAAGCCAACCGCACTTTCGGGACGTATTATTCCGTTTACTGAAGAGGGTAAGGTCTAATACGGTCCTCTGCCTTATCGCAGTCCACCGTTTTCGTTTCATACTTGAAACACGCACCATTTCTATCACGATACACTAATTCGCTGACATTCTCCAAATTAGGGTACTTCGTAATCACCATCGGTGCGGGCTTGAGAATATACACACAGAATATTCCCATAGCGAGACCAAATAGAAACGGGAAGAATTCTAACTTATTAAAAAACTTCATCTCCTATTAAAGTAAGGATGTTTAATTTCCTAAACATTATTGACCGTCCAGGATTTGCTACTATAATTAGCATTGTTCTCGGGTTCGGTCTCGCCGCAATCTTCCGTCCGCTCTGTAAAGGACCCGACTGCCTTGTTATACGCGGTCCGCCTGTCAATGAAATCCGTGGTGCGGTATACCAGTTTGGTGCTAAATGCATAGAGTTTGACGCAAAAGCCGTTGAGTGCCCGTCTAAGAACAGTAAAATATCCGTAGTGGATACGATGTCATTTGCGGCACTTGGTTAAGCTACTGGCGACTGTATTTCTAACAATGAATCTGTGCGTTTTTAAAATGCCCCGATTCTCTGTTTCCAGTCTAAACCCAATGTCTGGCTCTCCCGAAAGCGGCACACCTATTGATGCTCTGGAGTCGGGTAACGTGCCCAATGCGGCGGATGCAAGCCGTATGGCGGAAATCCTACGTGACATGAACGCCTCTGGTGCCGATGTTGCCGCCGGTGGTGGTGCCGCTGCACCGCCGCCTCAGATGATGGCACCGCCGCAGATGCAGCAGCAGATGATGCCTCAGATGCAGCAGCAGATGATGCCCCAGATGATGCAGCAGATGCCGATGCCTATGAATGCAATGGGTGGCATGAACGGACAGGTGCCTATGATGGTACAGCAGCAGCAGCAGGCACCGCAGTTTGTCCCCTATGATGACGAGCCCAGCAATGCCAGTACTCCTAAGAAGAATGTATGGTCTAATATTCTTGACGGTCTTGTTGACCCACTTGTTGTTGCCGTACTGATATTTACCTTATCGCTCCCGGTACTTCAGACATTCCTAAGTAAGTACGCCACCTGGGCATTCAGCCTTGGCGGACAGCTTTCGTGGCTCGGTCTCATAGCAAAGTCCATTCTCGGTGCAGTGCTCTT
Source organism: Ophiocytium majus (assembly GCA_032358315.1). NCBI lineage: Eukaryota > Xanthophyceae > Mischococcales > Ophiocytiaceae > Ophiocytium > Ophiocytium majus. The sequence goes on from JAULBY010041556.1 coordinate 3,397, forward strand.
TGCTCTGTATAAGATGGCGGGATCCGCTTTGGGTCTATGAACAAAACCAAACAAAAAACTGGTAGTAAATTAGAGTCATACGGATGAAGTCAATTCGTTCATTAGTAAAGGGTAATCTAGAATGTACTGCTGGATACACTGTCTTTGCCCTTGTTTCTGTATATGTTCTGTATAATAAGCAGCCCGAAACAGTCGGTCTCGGTGCCGGTGTTGCGCTCATTCTCTATGTTCTGACTGGTGGCAATGTACTTGTAAGCAGTGTACTCGGTGCTCTTGTATCACTAGTAGCACTCTACTATTCCCGGACCCCTATGGTACGCGTAGAGGGATTTCAGGAGGAGGAGAAGGAGGAGGAGGGCTTTGAGGACGACGATGAGAAGCTGGAAGGCTTTGAGGATGATGAGAAGGAGGAGGGATTTGAGGACGATGAGAAGGAGGAGGGATTCGCCGATATGCCTAAGGCGAAGAAGGTAAAGAAGGTGAAGGCGAAGACGCAGACGAAGGAAGAGCGTATTGCGGAGAACCCCCCTCCCGATAACGGCGACCGTGCAGAATTCTTCAAGCTCGGCAAGAAGTACAAGCTGCCCAATGAGGCGGACGATGAGGATTATCACCTGGACGCCGGCACGACGTTCATGAATGCCTATAAGTCGCTCAAGCCCGATCAGATTGCCTCTATGTCAAAGGATACGCAGGAGTTGATGCAGACACAGAAGCAGCTGATGGGTACGCTGGCGACCCTCAAGCCGCTCATCACTGACGGTAAGGAGATGATGGAAATGTTCCAGGGCTACTTTGGTAAGGGTGGCATGGCAAATTAAATAGTGATTTGAGTATTAATTTGATTGTGTGTCACTATAATCAAATTAAATTAGCACGAAAATGTAAATGATGCTACGCATCCTGGTCTCATTTATTGTACTTACGTCACTTCTAACTGCCGCAATAGCATATACCTATTATGTTCGCCGCTCTCTTATTCAAGAAGGATTCGCAGAGGATGACCTAGCTAATGCTGAAAAAACGCTCAGTGAGGCTCTTCCTCAATTAGACCAGCCGACCATTTCACGCGTTCTCAAAATCGTTCAACGTATAGCAGGTACTATATTAAATCCTGAATTCTTCACCGATGCGATCCGTCGTAGTTCAATGTCACCGATGGATATGGCACGTGATTATATAAAATCACAGTCGGAAAAAGCAAAATCGTAAGACACTTCAGAGGATGGCACGTGGTATTGCTAACCGATTGCCCAAAATGCGTGGGGGCGCGGTAGGCGGCGGGTCTTGCCCACCTGGCGTATTATGTATGGACTTTGGTACTATCTTTTGCGTTATTGCTATTGTTATTATTGTCCTTGGCTTTTTAGCATTCCTATGGAATCAGTCATCGCCCGCGTCGTCGTCGTCTTCGCGCACCGAGAAGGCTAAACCACGTTACAAAGCACCGCCCGAAGAGACGGTTCAGGTTGTAGCAACTCGTGAAACGGCACCCCGCCTTGGCGGCGGCGTTGCGGCTATGCTAGGTCCTCTTGGTCCCCTTGGTCCCTGGGCACAACCGACCCGCGGTACCGGTGACCCCCGCTTCTCTCCCCTTGCCCCTGAGCAATCGTACTACACACCGCCCGACCCTGGCTTCGTCTCTCCCCCTATTCCCGCCGGTGTCGGTGCTATTATACCTATCAACGTACAAACCCAGGGCTACCCTGATACGTACCAACAAATCGGTGTCCTTACAGCACCCGGCGGTACAGATACGTCCGCCTCGCCCAATCGCACAATACTGCCGTTATTCGGACGTAAACTCACTACCAACCGAGACCGCTGGAATTATTACACCCGTACCGACGGAATGAACCCCGTTCAGGTTCCCCTCCAATTCAAACGCCGTAATTGCGACGATGATAACGGCTGCGATGAAATCATTACCGGTGACTCCGTCGGCGTGCCTATCCTGGGACAGGCTTACACCGCAAATGTCTTCCGCTATGCCACACCCCGCTACTTGCCCGTATAAGCGGCTCACTTAAAAAACGTAGGAAAATCAGAGACGGGCACGGATGTCCAAGACTGCTGATAACTTCTTTTCCTGTAAGGAAACTCCCGTGAATTTTCCTTCAGGTCTGAAAGCGTCGTCTATCTATGAGAGCCCTTCCAGCACGTTACGTATAATTTCCCAGATACCAGGTCCAGGAAATTATACCGGTCCCATTGATTTCTTCTTTGATATTAATGAAAATCCTACAACATCCGTACATTTCAATGGATTTATGTATAACTTATCCAAATCGTATCTATGTATTCCTGGTGTACATAAAATCGCCGGTGAAACAAAAGTCTGCGACGCCGAAATCGTTATAGTATTCAATCCTTCACAATCGTCATCCACCGAAAAACGCCCAATTATGCTATGTGTTCCTGTAGAATCCGGTATTCGTCTAAATCCGCAATCGCAGAAATACTTCGCCACACTCGGCACCGGTGTGACCGCAAATCGTCCTACATTCGGCTCTATTCTACAACCGAAATCTACCTTCCTTACCTATAACGGATTCAACTTCCTATTACGTCTGAGTACCTCCAATAAACTCAAATCGTGTACAGATATCCCTGCGTCTCTAACAAATAATGTTCGGTACATGGTTTGCCAGAATTCTATCGGAATGACGGTTTCCGATTTTGACCGCTTTAACGGCAGACTAGCACGCAAACCCCGCCCTGTCGGTGCCAACGACTATGCCCCCCTTGAACAGCTTGTTAAACCGCCTAAAGCGGTGGATGACCCCTCGTCGGCACGTATTATGGAACTGATGACTCGTATTACAAACGTGACGATTCAAGCGGGGGACGCTCTTGCTACACCAAAGTGTGCGACCGATTTTATGGGCATTCCAACCAAATCAATGAAATGTAAACCGATTCGCCCTGGTGCACGCGGTCCGTCAGGACTCCGTATAGATATGAAAAAGGGTGGGGTCCCACTTGATAAAGAGTTGGAGCGGACAAAGAACGCCTTGAAGGAGATGGATTTAGGACGGTTGGATCCCGGTATAGATCAATCCGCCACAACCTATTTTCAACCAGGCGACATTGAACGTGCCATCAGCGTCTTCTTTGGAATTATGGGCGGACTGCTTATTTGTGCTATTGCCGCATTTCTTGTTCAAAAATTTGTATTCACCGGCTACGTAAGCATTATAGAACATAAGGAAGCTGCCGCTTTGAAATTGCCGCCTGTAAAGATGCCGAAAGTAAGCCTTCCTGATATTCCTAAAATGCTATGTCCAAAGGATTGATAGAAGTCGTTGCCCGTAGTAAGGGATATGAGCTATCGTAGAGAAAACGGAGAATGGACGTGCCCAAAGCCGGCACCAGATGATATTGACTATTATCTACAAAAAGGGGCACCTCATTGTGATGATCCCGTTGTTGCCGCCGAGGGCGCCGGTTACGCTCCTGCTCTCGGTAGCGGTGAAGAGCAACAACCGCTCAAGTGCTATAAATTGGACGAGGAACGGGATGTTATTGGCAATAACGTGTTTATAAATGGTGAGGGGCTTCCTAAAAAACCGTCCAAAATGATGCAAATGCAACTTGCTGTAAACAATTTAAATCCTAATAAACTGCCCCCCGGCGTACAACCCGGTGACGTAGAAGCGATATTAAGTTGGGTAATCGCCGCAGTCGTAATATTCATCATTGTATGTACATTATTGTATTATGCGTTCATGTCGTATAGTCAGCCCCACGGTGATTTTTTGAGTTTCATCAAAAAATGGGCACTCAAATGGACAAATCCTCGTTGGTGGTTCTGTGCTCCTGCTTCTGCCGCTCAATGAAAATCCAACGAAACAGTAAGGTGGGAAAAGAATGAGTTCTAAATGGATTCCTTTTCTGTTCATTTTTGCCATTATTGGCATAGTACTTATGATCGTCCTTCGCGATGATAAGTCATTCGTTAGCAAGATCGCCCAGATGATTTCACGAAACATCGAAGGCTTTGCACCAACGCCCGTATTAGAGAATCCACAATGCCCCGCTAATTATAAATTCTTTACCGACCGCCGCGGAGATAGCTTTTGCTGTGCCGGCTCAATAAATCGCTATACGCATCGGTGCGAAGTCGGCGATGCCCAGGGTCTCTGTGCGTTCCGCCCAAATATGCAAGACCCGCGTAATCGCCACCGCATATTACCCCTATGCTCCTCGTTAATTGCGAAGAATCACACAACACAGCAACGGGAGTGTCCGGTATCCCTGCCCAACTACGCCAGCGTTGGCAAGTGCTGCCTCAACAATCCTGACTTCGACGGCACGGATTGTATTCCGTCCGATAATAAGGATAAGAAGAATTACTGTAAGCTTGAGGGACCTTTGGCACCTGGTGAGCAACTCTGTAGTCAAATGAATATGATGACATCCGCTTCTATGACGTGCCCCAAGGAAATCCCCCAAGTTGTCATGTATAAGACGGGTGCCGCCGAAGTCGCCGCGTACGGTAGCAGGGCTGGTAATCTACCCGTTCCTACGTGCTTTGGCATGAATCAGGTTTGTATTCCTGATGCGGCAATTCAGTATTACCAGAAGACTAACGGACTCTATAAAGATAAGTCTATTCCTACATGGAAATATTCCTGCTCCGGTTGGACGACCACCAATGTTACAAAAGATATGACAGTAAAGATGGATAGGTCGTATTTGCCCGGCGGCGCACGCAAACGGAGGAAGCGGCGGCAACGCTAACGCAGCGGTACAGCAGGTGGAGTTTATTCTTTCATAGATTAGAATGTCTTATGGCGGCTCTAATCTATGTAATCAGTCGGCTACAAAGTTGCCAACGTGTGAATTATGTAAAGGAGAGGGCACGGTCTATCCGCTTGTAGAAAAAACATGTCCGCTATGCGAAGGTAAAAAATCGGTATGTGGAGAATGTGGAGGCTGTGGCTATGTTCGTATTATTGAACCTACCAAATGCGAAGACTGTCGAGGAACTGGAAGAATTGTTCATATAGCGATGGCACGCGGATAAACTTCCAATTTTTTGTTATTACATTATAAACATGGCAAACGTAAACACACTTGGTAGGCAGCTCATGGATGAAATAGCCAACAATGGAGGTGACAATGCAGGCGTTCGGGTATTGCTGGAGCAAGGAGCCCCTGTGAACTATCGTGGACGTGGAGGAGTTACACCCTTGCACATGGCAGTAAGTGTCTCAGACTTAGAACTTGTTCGTATACTTATGGCGCATGGTGCGGACAAGACGATAGAAGTTCCTAATCCAGTAGGTCATGGGATGGTAAATGCAGTACAAGCTGCGGTCATGATTGCAATGATGTATCCTGGTAACGACGACACCCAGAAAATAGTTATGGAACTGGGCGGATACCTAGGTCCTCCAGGAGGAGACCCTAATAGTGCTAATCGTGGAGGACGTAGAACATTACGTAAAAAACGTAAATCGCGGCGTTCACGCCGTAATTAGCAGCCACCACGGAGCCGCAGAACCAGGTGAAGCGTAGACTCCTTCTGGATGTTGTAGTCGCTGAGGGTGCGACCGTCCTCTAGCTGCTTGCCGGCGAAGATAAGGCGCTGCTGATCGGGCGGAATTCCCTCCTTATCCTGAATCTTCGCTTTGATGGCTTCAATCGTATCGGACGGCTCAACATCTAGTGTAATAGTTTTTCCTGTAAGCGTTTTTATGAAGCACTGAAACCCCATAATGATGTGAATGCCTTCTGTTGGGGCTGGAAAAAGGATTCAATTTTTATCGGCAAAAAAATGAATCCATCTGTTGGGGTTTATCCTGGGGTATCTAACAAAGTCAGTGATGCCTCGGTGGGTTGATTGTAAGCACTGTAAGGGGCAGGGGTGGCTCTATCCGTCCACGAAAGAGTGGTGCCGCACTTGTAACAACGACTCGTCAAAGAAGGTGGTGTGCGACCGATGCCGTGGCAAGGGATGGGAGATGATTGTGGAATCCGTAATGTGCTGTGATTGTAATGGGGACGGTCGTCGTATGGTGGAAGATACACGTCAGCGGCGATGATTTGCGACACTAGTGTCGCAAATCCATGCCTCGCCTTTCGCTATGCGAAAGGCAGCGGCGATGATTAGTTGCGCTTCTTATTCCGGGTACTGCGACTGCTGCGATTTTTGTGCGTCTTACGGTTCAGCTTTCCAATCGATGCTTTGTAATTTACGTTCCGCTTATTGTTATTGTTATTGCGGCTGTTATTATTATTATTGTTGCGGGGAGCGGTTGTGCTCCGATTACGATTATAGAAGTTGCTGCTATTTAGCGAACGCGAGGTGCTATACGCTTTTTCCTTATTGCCATTCAAATTACCTAACACATTATTTACATTGCTGAAGTTGTTGCTATTACGGCGGCTAATGTTGCTTACGTTTAATAGTGGTGACCCCAGCGTCATAAGACGGCTAGGTGGTGATCCAGGCGGAGTGTTCGGATACGGAGGGGTGTTGTTCATTCTACACGGTGATTAGAATTTAAAAGCAACGCACTCTAGTCTTTCTATACAATGGCGACCGTCACGATTTCTGCGGAGGACCTACAGTTTGTCTATTCCCAGCTTAACTTCCTACGCAACTATGTCGGTGTTTGGTCGCTTGACTGGCAGGAGCACGTCATAGCGGCTGCTGCTACAGGTACGGCTGCACCTGCCGCTGCGCCTGCCCCTGTGCCTGCCCCTGTGCCTGCTCCTGCTCCTGCGCCCGCGGTTGTAGTTGCTGAGCCTGTTCCTACGGTTGTAGTTGCTGAGCCTGTGCCCGCTGCGGCTAGCAAGGCTGCCCCTGTTACCGCCATTGGCTCACCGGTGAGCAAGAAGTTCTAATTTAAAAATGATGTAGTATTTTTAAGCAAAAATGGCTGTATAACTACTGAGCCCAATTAGACTAGGAAGAAAGCCACTGCTGGACCTTTGCTGGTAGCCCAGGAATGCCCGCAAATGCACTCAGTTGCTGGCTGACGCGTGCATCATTCTTCTTGCTATTAAAATCGTACTGATTCAGTACATTAATGAAATTGGAATCATTAATGTACTGTGGAGCGTTGCCAATAAGGCGCATCGCATCACCTGGAGACTTTGAGCGTAGAGTGGCTACAACGTTCATTATGTGGGGATGCGAATCTGTTGGGCAGGATTTGTGGGCTCAATTTTCTTTAATTACGGCGGGTTTTGCGTCTGTTGGTCTTGCGTTTCTTACGCAAGCTCTTCCGTTGCTGTCTGGGTCCATACGAATTATGGTTACGTTTTAAGTTTTTTAACGTTTGATTTAGTCCATACGACGGCTTTTTACCTGTTGCATAATGACCGACTACTCCTAACACATTATTTGGCATATTAGCATTTTTAATAGCTTTGTAGGTTCGTCCAGCCTGTCGTAAATTTGCACGGCGGCGCTTTTCTGCATTATAATAATTGACTGAAATGATTAATTGATCTATAATACGATAATCACCGTATGTATTAAGTATTGTTTGTAGTTCAGGAAGAAAAGGATTATTATTACAATGAAGAGAAGTCAATCTAGCCGGTAAGTCGGGTAAGGCTGTGAGATGATTCTGCATACAATTAAGATTATCCAATCTGTCCGGTAAGTTAGGTAGGGTGGTGAGTTGATTCTGGCTACAATCAAGACTAATCAATCCCGCCGGTAAATCAGGTAAAGCGGTAAGTTGATTAACATAACACCCAAGTGCCTCTAATCCCACAGGTAAGTCAGGTAGGGCGGTGAGTCTATTATTGTCACAATAAAGTCCCTTCAATCCAACCGGTAAATCAGGTAAGGCGGTAAGCTGATTGTAACGACAAACAAGTAAGGTCAATCCAACCGGTAAATCAGGTAGGGTTATAAGGGGATTTTCACCACAAAAAAGATGAGTCAATCCGGCTGGTAAATCAGGTAGGGCTGTGAGTTGATTGTCCTCATAATTCAGTTCAGTTAATCCAGCCGGTAAATCTGGCAAGGCTGTGAGTTGATTATTACCACAATAAAGTTTAGTTAATCCAGCCGGTAAATCGGGTAAGGATGTAAGTTGATTATATTCACAATAAAGCGTCTTCGTTTCTGCCGGTAAATTGGGTAAGGCTGTGAGTTGATTATTACCACAATCAAGAATAAGCAATCCTGCCGGTAAGTCGGGTAAGGAAGTGAGTTTATTGTCAGTACATATAAGTTCTGTGACATCTGCCGGGATTGGAGGTAATACAGCCAATCTTCGGTTTGATAAATCCAACCGCACCATTGATCCTATTTATGACGGCGGGTTTTCCTAGTAGAGTCTAAACAGGAATGCTAAACGGCAGTTCCTTATCAAACGCAATGGTGCCGTCTAAGTGAAATGCGAGTCCAAATACTCGTACCTGAACGCCCGCTGCCTTTGCTTTTGCCACTGCGTCACAATAAATAGGATCCAACTTATTGAGTTCCAAACCGCCACCGCAATCGTTACGCGGTACAATAAACACTAGATATGCGGCTTTTGTATCAGGTTGTTTCACTAGCTCTGCTAGTGTTTCGGCATGCTTCACCGCCCGTGGACTTACCGGCTCTGCCTTAGACTTACGAAATCCCTCTGGAAATACTGCCCGCCGTGTGGGTCTTTCTTCCGTAGATACACTAATCATTGCGTTTTTCACCTCAACATAGGTCTTCTTTCCGTCGGATGCGGTTCCTACAAAGTCAAGGCGTGTATGCTCACTAATTTTTACCTCTGATTTCCAAACCACATCGGTCGCAATCTTATCAAGTAGTTTTCCTGCTACCGCTTGACTAACCATCGGATGTATACCTACATAATATGTGCCTGTATGGTCCGCGGATTCCGAAACTTGTGCGGTATAGGCGGTCTTCGCCTTGTCACCCGTTGCCTTTGAAACATAAATAATACGGTTTGGTGCGACTAGACCGCAGCATCCTAGACCAGGTGTATGGCACAACGCGATTGTTCCATCAGCAAGTTTAATATCGGCAACGTATGGACTTTTAATGGACTTGGACGGGCGGTTAATAACTTCAGCACGCTGTAGGGACGGTAGTGTATGGAGCATTTTGGGAATCGTGATTGAACTACAGGGAGTTATCAATTTTTTTCTTGGTGGATGAAAAAATTGAAGACGGGCTTGGGGAGTTTTGGATTGTTACGGTTACCTACTTTCTTCTTCCTTTCACTTCCTTCCTTTCACCTCCTTCCTTTCTTTCTTCCAATAATTTAAGGTCATTCCACAAAGATAAACTAGAATGGAGCAACTTTACGTACTTCAGTGTGAAAAGGGCAAGTATTATGTTGGAAAGACCAACGATGTAATGCGCCGATTTGAGGAGCATAAGTCAGGTAAGGGTTCTGCCTGGACCAGTAAATACAAGCCCGTAAAGATTCTTGAGTGTAAGCCAATTACAAGCGAGCGCGATGAAAATAATGTAACTAAAGACTTAATGAAAAAATACGGAATTGAACATGTGCGTGGAGGCTCCTATGCACAAGTGACACTGTCCGATGCTGATATATCTGTAATACAGCGTGAAAATCAGGGTGATATGGATTTATGCTATAAGTGTAACCTAGCGGGTCATTTTGCCAATAAATGTCCTAACGGACTAAAGAGCCCTAATGTTGAACGGTCTGCGTCATCAAAGGCTGCCAAGAAAGAAACCGCTGAATGGGAGTGTAATCATTGTGACCGCACATTTACAACTGAATACGGATGCCGTGTTCATATGCGTTCGTGTAAAAGTACAGCGGACGAGGAGGAAGACGACGATGTATATGTGTGGGAGTGCTCTTATTGCGACCGACAGTTTAGTACAGAGTACGGATGCGGTGTTCATGAACGTTCATGCAGCAGTAAGTCTTCCAAGAAGGCAGGTGGCACGTGCTATAAGTGCGGTCGTCCAGGTCACTATTCGCCAGACTGTTAC
>JAULBY010041567.1:0-13338 GCA_032358315.1 Ophiocytium majus
GGGGGGGGGGAGGGGGGCGGGGGGAAGGGGGGGGGAGAGGGAGGCTGTTGTGGGCACACATGTGCAGGAGGTGGGAGTGCATTAATGGGTGTGGAGGGACAGCCGGGTTGGTTGGTGCACGAGTTTGAGAGGGTGACCGCGTGACGCCGCCGTTGTGGCCGTGGTGACGGAGCTCGTAAGCACGCACACGGACACACTTGTTTACTGGTACAGTGCATTACCATTGACACGTAATAACCATCCACATGCATGTACTGTGTGCTTCTGGAGTAGATGTGTGCATACAATAACTCCTGAAGTACCTACACATTGAAGTACAGTGTACACGTGTGCATAATTGAAGGTATACACTGAAGTACGAAGTGTGCACGTGCATATACTCCGAAGTGCACTTGAAGTATGTACTTCGTATGTGTGTGTACACCTTCTGAAGAACTGATAGTATAGTAGAAGGTATGTATGCACACCTCATGTACGCACTAACTTCTACCACGAAGCATATACAAAACACGTGTGCGGTGCATCCTGCACCCTTCAGCACAGCCGCCGCACCTGGTCAACCAGCTTGAGGCTGAGCGCGCGCCCAGTGCCCTCGTACCCATTGATGGTTGAGCTCATAAACACCAGGTATGGGCCCAGCAGCGCCTTCACCAGGGGCAGGGGAATGGCGGCCGCCTCGTCGATCGCCAGCAGCTCACAGTGCGACAGCTTGTTGCTGTCGTGGGGCTGTGGTTACATGCGGTACAACCACAGGTGCAATCGGGCGTGCACGGCATGCATCCAGGCAGCACCAGGAGCAGCAGCAGCAGCGGCGGCGGCGGTGGCAGAGACGGCGGCGGCGGCGCAGCAGCGGCGGCAGCGGAGGCAGTGGCAGAGGCGGCGGCGGCAGCAGCAGCAGCAGCAGCCGGCGGCGGCGGTGGCGGTGGCGACGGCAGCGGTAGCGTTGGTGGCGGCGCCAGCCATGCGCGCTGCCCTCACCGCACATGCAGCAGCGCTGAGGCAGTCTCCAGTGTGCGGGCGCTTCCCACACAGGAGCTGGCACTGGCGCGCGGGCTGCTGCACCCGCATGTGCATGCGACGTATGTGTGCATGATGAAGCACGTGCTACATACACATATGAAGTACCGTAGGGATGTGCCTGTAAAAAAAAACTCGGCGTAGGGCGCGAAAACCCCTGTGCGCATGGCGTGCTCATGACTACCGAAAGCAGACCAAACATGCTTGTTGCCTGTTGCTAGCCAACAAGGTGGCAACGCTCAGCATGTAGCCGGGACTTACAAGGCTTACACGTTGGTGGCTTACACAGCATGCTGAACAACATGTCGGATGCGTGCCGTGTCCTACCGCGACTGGCGGGTGCCACGCTTTACCCGTGTCCTTTAGTGCCCTACATGTGCCGCAAAACAGCCCACCACAACATACCTGTATGTACTGTATGGTCTGCCGGTGGTCCCGGAAGACGTTGATGCGCACCACCGCCTTGTTGAAGTCGGGGTTTGAACTTTGCAGGACCTGTTCGGCAGCAACACATGTGTGTGTGGGCGTGCGGGCGGTGGCGCTGTTAGTTCCCTGGTGATGTGTGGTGTGGGTGCGGTTTTTGCGGGCGGTGCTGGGGTGGTGGCAGCGTCGGCAGTGTTGTTCCAGGTTCTGCTGTGCTTTTAAGACTCGTATACGCGAGGACACTGTGCGTGCATACCAACGGAACGTAGTACATGTGCATTGCTGTATCTGTGCCTGTGGTGTTTGCGGGTGGTGCCGGGGTGGTGGCCCACGACGGCAGCGTTTTTCTAGGCTGTGTGCAGCTTGGATGCGTGCGCAAGTAGTGAGGAAGTGTGGTGTGTGCTTTTTTTGCGTGCGGTGTTGCGGTGGTGGCGGCAGCAGCGGCAGTGTGTAGCCATGTGCTGTGCTTGGAGTCAGATAACAGCATACACAAGAAAAAGGAGCCATGCGCGTGCACCTCATAATCCATGTGCTCCGCGACTTTGACCAAGACAACAACTCTTGATGCACCACATTTACGCACAAAATAACATGTACCGGCCCGTGCTATCGGGTGGTATCTAATAACGCACACAAGAAATGGGGGGTCATGCACGCGCACCTCGTAGTCCATGTGCTCCGTGAACTTGAGCAGGTCAAAGCCCTTGAGCACAAACTCAAACACCGTTCCCAGGTTCTCGGGCGAGGGCGCCGTCACAAAAATGTTGCTGTAGCCGTACGCAATCGCCCCCGCCAGGCACAGCCCAATAGCCGCGGACTTGCCACGGCCTCTGCTCAGCAGCAGCAGGTGCAGGCACGACAGATGTGCTCAGCAGCAGGTGTAGCAGCGGCGGCAGTGCTCAGCAGTGTGGCGCTGCTCAGGTGAGCAGGGGTTCGAGGATTTGCCACGGCCTGTAATCAGCAGCGGCAGGTGCAGTCACAGCAGATGTGCTCAGCGGCAGATGCAGCAATGGCGGCAGTGCTCAGCCATAGAACAGGGGGTCGACGACTTGCCACGGCCTCTTCTCAGCAGTAGCAGGCACAGCGACGGCAACAGTGCTCAGGAGCAGGTGTAGCAATGGCACCAGTGCCCAGCAGTGCGTGGTGCTCAGCAGGCCAGCCATGCCACCACGGCCTCTCCTCAGCACCAGGTGCAACAATTGCAACAAAGCGGGGGGGGGTCGCGGCGAGCGCAACGGTCAAGAGCTGCAGACTCACTGATCGCCTCCTTCAACAGGGGGTTAGGATAGGGGGGGGGGGTATTGCATCTACAGCGGGTACGCAATTGGGGGGCGGGGGGGTCTTGCCTGCTAGCGGTGAGCGCAACACTTGTGAGCAGTTTCACTGATGGCATCCATAAACAGGGACTGGGATAACAAGAGCATTTTAACGCATGTGGCGGGTACGAAACTGGGGTTCGTAGGGGGGGTCTTACCTGCTGGCGGTGAGTGCGACGGTGGTGCGCAGCGTCTTCTCACTGATGGCCTCCATGAAGGTGAGGAGTGCGCGAGCCTGGTCCAGGGTGCGCGCGCCGGAGACCAGGGGGCCTGCGGCAATTGCGGGCGGGCCTTGGCTTATATGGCTGATTCGAGTATGAGCAAATAAAAACAGTCAGCAGTAGACATGCGCTTGTAGTTTTGCAGGATAAGCCCAACAGATTCATAAGCCCAGAAACTGACAACATTTGGCTGGGGCAACATGCCAGGGCAAAGCCCGTGGGGTGATTCATTGATCGCCATGTGTGTCGTGTACTATTTGTGCACTACTACTACATTGTACTGTACATGGTTCCGAAGTAGTACCCAGTGAAGTGTGCATATTCAGCAGCTGTGGTTTTGTAGGCAGCTTCGCCATTCAGGGAGTGGCGCCAAGCGCCACACAGAGTAATTGCACCTAGCGGGCTACGTGTGTGCATCAGTACTGCCATTTTTGGGTACTTGAGTGCCATAAGAATTTGAAAACCAGCAGCAGCTCAAGAGCGCCATGCAACACGGCTGAGATGGAACTTGTTCGTGGTACAGAACAGTATGCATCGCAATGAATATCATGCACATGCGCGGCGGTGTGCAGCCCAGCTAGCTTTGCATCAGCACCACCCCAAGTGCAACAAATGCGCGATAAAACCGTTCACGCTTTCAATGATGCTACTACTACAAGCAAGAAGCGCTACTACTTGAGGTATATACTTCTACCCTGCGGTTGTACAGTACCGATAATATTTTGAAGTAGTACACAGTGCTAGCATGTACCATACCTACTACTACGAGTCCTACTTCAGGGTGTCTGTGCTCCCGTACCGAATCACACATCGTAAGAAGTTCAACACTTCCAGAGGTACTACGTAGTGTAGTAGTACTGTATTACACACACTGTACTGCTAGTGGTACATATGCTTCAGAAGCTATATATACTTCTGAAGTACCTAGTACTTCAAGGTACCTACCCATGTGTGCTGTGACGTATTTACCGTGCACAAACACACCTCTGTACAGAAGTGAGAAAGTAGTTCCTTTATTGTACACTTAGTGGTACACAATGCCTCAGCAGGTGAATACCTAGTACTTCAGGGTGTACTACTAGTAGTGTATGTAATACTTCAGAAGTAGAATTTATGCACCTGCACCCATGTGCGCTGTGACGCAGCCATGACCGCGCCTTGAATCCAGCCGCCGCTAACCACCAAGCCGCCTTGGTTTCAGTGGGTTGCACCGCGGTGTTCGCAAAGTGTACTTCAACTTCAACACTCCCACACTTCTGCAGCACTCGCAATAAGTACTTCACGGTGCAGCACTTCAGCTGCAGCAAAGCAATGCTCAGCAGGTGCGCCGCGTGTGCGAGGTTGGTAACAATGGGAATACTTCGTATTGTACTCTTAGAAATAACAAGAGAGTAATGGTGACATTCCACGTCTGCTGCTCAGCATGCGCGCCGCATGTGCCGACTTGCTGGCAAGTGCCACAATTCCTTCCACATTCTGCCAGCGCCAGAGTATTAATCAGTAATGTGATGATAACAATATACGCCAACAACATAGCACTCCACGTGTGCTGCTAGACAAGGTGCATGTTCCAGTTACACAAGACAGGTGCATGTTTAGCTGGTTACACAGTAGTAGTAGCAGCTCAGGCCGGCCCGCCGCTTGCTTTTGGTTGTTCAGAGAACTTTGTGCGTCCGCCTGCATACACTGCCGGGCATGTGCCACGGCCACGAGCGTGCTGGCAGGCATGCCGTGGGCTCTTGCACGCCCACAAGTGCAAATAAATACAACTACTGGTAGCATGTACGGAGAGACCCACCGCCAAGCACTTATGGCTGCGAATCTATTATTTATTACCACAGTACACCTGTTCATGTAGTGTTGCCAAAGTTGTTTCCTAATCATTTTCAAAGTTTCTCCATCATTAATGTTAATTCCACCGAAATCTTACTGTACACTTATATATCTTGGAAGTATTTCGAAGTATGGTATTACAGTTGCAACATCCCCATAATGTTTTGTTTTCAACACAGCAGGGCCATCACAAACGCCAGGGCATCGTAGGCCGCTGTACGCATCTGCAGCGGGTATGACTGAATTACTGTTCACCGTGATGTCCAAAAAACGATACCGGCAACACTAGTCACATGCTTAGAGACCCTACCTAGTGATGGGTCAGAGCATATAATTTTCGCATTATACGCCGTACAACGTATGTAAACACGCCGTATAACATATGCAGACGAGCGCATTTATACGGCAAATACGCCGTATATCGCGTTTTGGGGCTGAGAAATACGCCGTATTTTGTGGAACGTATAAAATACGTTGTACGCCGTGACCCATCACCAACCCTACCGCACACCAGGTACGTCTGTTGCCATGCGGCACCGGACTACCGTGTAGGCCGCTGCGGTTCGAGTACAGTAGCACAGTTTGAGTACAGTAGCACTTGTTTGATATGCTTCAGCCGAACGTCATGCGCACAGGGCTGTCCGTGCCCCCAAACGGAGTTTGAATAGAAGCCATGCTGCCGACGTCATGTGCACAGGGCTCTGCGCACCCCAAGGGGAGTATAACTATAATTACTTCTGCCAACGTCATGTGCGCACGGCTTTTCGCGCCCCAAGCGGAATTTAGGTATACTTCAGAAGTACCGTGTATGTACGCTGTGCTTCCAAGTATACGTATTTTTAAGAATTGATACACTTCCCAGGATATAAATAAATGTGCTTCCGCCCCAGACGCAGCATCGCCGCTCACTTATGGGCGGCGCCGCCTCCAGTTATTCTTTCAGCTCCGCCACCTCAAGTATACTTGAAGTATATACATATACTTTTTGAAGTACACACATTTTGATTGATGTACTAGCGCCCCAGGCCCAGCATGCATGCAGCTCACCGAAGGGCGGCGCCACCTCCAGAGACTGTTTCAGCTCCGCCAGCTCAAGTATATACATGCACTTCGTGAAGTACTTCAGGTAAATACATGGTGCTCCTAAGTACTACTGTAGTACATTAAAATATTCTACTACTAGTGGTAGTATGTACTTCCGCCCCAGGGGCAGCACTGCGGCTCACCGATGGGCGGCGTCGCCTCCAGCGACTTTCTGAGCTCCGCCGGCTCAAGTGCTTCGAAGCACTTCAGAAGTATATACATTCTTGAAGTGCTTCGAAGTACAGTATATATATACAAGTATTCTACATAGAAATGCATGTATTTTCGCCCCGGGCGCAGCATGGCGGCTCACCGATGGGCGGCGTCGCCTCCAGCGACTTTTTCAGCTCCACCAGCTCCGCGCTCTCCCGCTCGACCGCGTCAGACGCGGGCAGCGCCGCAATGCGCCGCGACCGGCTGCTCAGCGGCAGAACGTTGAGCTCGTCGTCGCACACGAGGCACGCGCCGCAGTCCGCCAGCGAGAGCATGAAGCGCTCGTTGAAGCGCGCGGTCAAATCGCCGTGCGCCTCCGTTCGAAACCTGGGGGGCTCAGCAGAGGAGGCAGTACCGGTGTGCGTTTAAAAGGGCCGCCATATGGGCTTTACGTACCTATTACTAGGGTTGCCGGAATCGTAATTTCGGGACATGACGGTCAATGGTAATTCCATGATAACCGCTGCAGATGCCTACAACAGCCTACGATGCCTTAACATTTGTGATAACCCTACTGTACTGTGCTGAGCACAAAACAGTATGGAGTATGGAAGATGTTGCAAGTGTTATAAGGTGGCGGCGAAATTACGCTACGAATTACTGTGAAATTCTGAAAATAATTACGATTCCGGCAACCCCACCTATTACTGAAGTATTTACAAGTAACAGTATACTACATATAGTGGTTCTGGTGTGTGAAGGGGTGCCATGCGGGCTGAAGCGCGCGGCCACGTCGCCGTGCGCCTCCGTTCGGAACCTGGGGGGCTCAGCAGTAGAGCAGTGTGTTGGAAAGGGGTGCCATGTGGGTTTTATATACCTCATTGTAAGCGAGTATACTTTGAAGTATATATTGTGGTACTGGTTCTGAAGGGGTGCCATGCTCGTTGAAGCGCGCGGTCACGTCGCCGTGCGCCTCCGTTCGGAACCTGAGGGCCTCGGCGGAGGCAGCAGTTGCGTGCTTGAAAGGGGTGCCATGCGGGTTATACTTCTAGTAATGAATGTAGCTGCCAGAATTATGTAGTACCGGTGTGTGAAGGGCGTCATGTGGTGAGAGGCGCGCAGGTGCGCAGCTGTGCAGGTGGCGTCAACTCCGGGCATGGCGTAGTGGCAGTATGTTCAAAGTATACAGTATGCTACCAAGTACCGCACAAGTACTTCTAGAAGTATGTGGGCTGTGTGCCGCGCACATTACCAGCGCCCGGCGTTATTCTGCAGCAGACACGTACTTCAGGTACATCATAAGAGAACTGTGGTGCACTGCAAGCTCTAGCTCAGAGCAAGCGCACGTGACAACCGCCTGTCTCGCCCTCACACACACCCGCACGCACGTGCAATTCACGCATGTGCCTCGCACTCTGAACAACTTCAACTCCAAAACCAGCTGCTACTTCAACAGCAAGCGCACGTGACTTCCGCCTGTCTCTCCCTGACACACACCCGCAAGGAAGCGCACTCCATGCATGCGCCTCGCACCCCCCGCAGTTGGATAATCTACGCACATATACTTCTACGAAGTATCACATTGCGGGGTAACAAGGCAAACAATTGGCAAATCCATTTTTTTAGCTACTTCATAGGGTATCTATATTGTTATATATGTAGTTACATTATTGTCGGTAATGATGTGTTTGACTTTGTAAATAATGAGAACACAATTTATGGACCCAGCTTTTCTCTAAAAAAATTCAGGCACCCAACAACTTCAACTCCAAAACGAGCCGCTACTTACACAGCGCGCCCTATCCCCTCCCACCTGTCGTGCACATCCATGGTGAGCATGTACAGCTGCTGCAGCGACCACACCGTCTTGAGCAGCAGGCACACAACTTCAACTCCAGCACCAGCCACAACTTCAACTCCAGAACCATTTATACATCAACTTCAAAACCAGCTGCTACTTCAACAGCCGGCGCGCCTCGTCCCCTCCCACCTGTCGTGCACGTCCATGGTGAGCGTGTACAGCTGCTGCAGCGATGACACCGTCTTAAGCAGCAGGCACACGATGCCGCCGCCCTCCACCGTCTCAATGGTGCGCGCCAGCAGGTTTGGCGTGATGGCCTCGAAGTCCTGCAGCACGCACATGCCAAATGTCTGGCCCAGCACCTTTGCCGTGTCCCTGCAACCAGCAGTTACAGGCAGTTAAAGGCAGTTACAGGCAGTTACAAGTGGAGGCAGTTACAAGTGGGAGACGGTTACAAGTGGAGGCAGAGGGGCAGTACAGTTCGCGGGCCAGCTCCCAAGCCGTGGAGGTTAGGGGTGCCGTGTCCCTGCACCCGCCACGCAGCAGTAACAACTGGAGGCAGTAGGGCAGTGTAGTTGGTGGGCCGGGTTCCCAACCGTGAAGGCTAGGGGCACTTGGAAAGTGCAACTGGTGGTGCATAGTTACACGGTAAAAAAAAGCACCGGCAGCGGGGGCACTGTCGTTGAGGGGTCGCGGTAGCTGCAGCAGGCTTGCTGCCAGCCGGCACTCACAAGCCTCGGCAGTGGAGGTTACCAGTGGGGGCTACTAGTGGCAATGCCTATTTCTACTCTTTGAAACCGCAGCACGCGGTCTCATTTGGGAAGTGGTAGTGGTGGCACAAGTGCACAGGTGCTGTCGTGCAGCTACGAACAAGGATAGTGAGGCAACGCAGTACTCGTGCGAGGGCAGCAGGCGGCACTCACCGGTAGTACGTCCACCGCACGTTGGTGGAGGTTATAAAGAGCTCGAAAGGGTCCTCGCTGGCGTCGCCCGCGCTCGCGAGTCCGCTCTTTTTCTGGCGCTTCAGCTGCCGCATGCGCTTCTGCCTGTGCGTGGAGAAGCCCAGCTGCTTAGCAGCAGCAGTCACAACAGCAGGAGCACACGGCAGCAGCAGCGGCAGCAGCAGCAGTGGCGGCAGCAGGGGCAGGTGCCACAAGGGAGAGTGGCAATCAGAGGGATGCGCGCAGTGGGGCGCCGTGCATGTCTGCATAAAGAGGTGCAGCGCACGAGAGCCCGGACGAGTGTTGGCTGCGGCCGTCGTAAAACTTCAACTTTCTGGCATGCCGAAAGACGTAAGCTTGCACGCAGCAGCGCGCAGGCAACACCCTGTGTACATGCGATACCATCGACAAGGGCCCTCCGCGGTGCATTCTCCACGCACGCAATTGCGTGCACTGGCACCGGTTGTACCCTACAGGCACCCTTTTCGCAACCCATGACTTGAGGCTGCAACCTCACAGAGCCACACAGACAGTGGGGCACAACGCTGCAGAGACACAGAGCCAAATGCCGCAGTGCCCACGACGACAGCATGTGGAACAGCAGCAGAGCTACGTGGCACCAGCCGCCACACATAACTCACCTCTTTCTTATAGCACCACAGCACGGAGGGGCGAGTGGCCACGCGGGCCTTGCTGAGAATGTAGTGCAGGTTGACCACCTGGTCCTTGCCATGGTCACCCACCAGCACGAAGAGGCTGCGGTGGTTGGTCTTGACGCCATTCTCTATGAGGGCGCGGACCCTGGAGTCCACCTTCTTGCGAACCATGGCGTCGTCACCAGGGGGGTCGCTCCTGTGCTCGCAAGGAGTTGCTGGGTTGCAAGGCTGTGGGGCGCAAACACAAACTGCAACATCACAGAACCAATACTGCAACACCAAAGAACCAATCCGCCCGTTCCGTTCTTCTGGGACGGCATTGTTCCTTGTGGCGTGTCGCGCTCTCTCACAAGGAACCGCTCTCTCTTGCTCTGCCACCCAGCGCCATCGCCCTGGCAGCCGCCACAACTGCCGCATTCACACCGCCAGAAGAGTTGAGACGCCCGCTGGGGTTGTCGCGACGCCTACCTCCAGGGCAACAATCGTAGCCGGTCAGGCGCAACACAAACGCAACGCCACCGTGTGCACAACTGGTCGCGGGAACAACACAAACAAAAACGGAGCCACCGCACACAGGCGTTGCAGGAGCGACAGCGGTCCGGAGCACGCTGCAGCAGAGAGGCTTGGCTTGGCGTAAGATCACTGAGTGCTCTGCGGGAGCTATACCAGGTGAGAGTCAGCATTGGGAACATTGTAGGGCAGCATTGCAATGCTCTCGAGCCTCGACCTCCAAAGGCGGAGTTTAGTACACACAGTCTGAGCGACAGGTGTTTCTGGCGCGTGCAATGCCAGGCTTGCCGCGCCTCTGCCAGCAGCGTGTGTGCACACTGGTGTGCTCAAGTCGTCGACTTGCCCTGAAAGAAACACTTCCAAAGGACGAGGCAGCTTGGGTGTTTCACTGAGTACACATAAGCAGGCAACGGCAGCTTCCTCGCTGTTGCACTTTTCGAAAAGCGCCAACAATGGGGGCGCGTCCCCGATGCGCGCTCGCCGGCATTTGTCCTCCTGACACCGCTGCTGTGCATTCCGCTCCCCTTGCTCCCTCCGTCAACCTCATAGCCAGACACACCAGCGTTGACACAAGCAGCAGCAGCAGCAGCGAGTCGACACCACCTGCCTCAGCACCAGCCGCAGGCACCGCCCTCGCCGCGTCACCACACAGCACCACAGCAGCGGCCACCGCCGTGGCTGCGCCCTCCCTAAGAAACGGTTCGTAGGACCCCCCCCACGCTGTGCCGCCTGGCTCTCTTCAAGGGAGCGCCCTGTACCCTCGCCGATGTGTTGCTGTGGCCCGCAAACGGCCTCGTCCGCCAGAGCAGCCGCGCCGCGGGCGCCTCCCTCATCCCCGGCCTGCCGCCCTCCCTCAAGATGTGCCGCAACGTGGACGGCGCGGGGGTGGCCTGGTACGACCGCACGGGACACGTGAATCGCTACCGCACCCCCACGCCCGCCGCCTCCGATTCCACGCTCCGCGACCTGGCCTCGGACACGCGCTCTGGCCTTTTTTTTGCGCACGTGCGCAGCGCCGCCGCGGGCGTAACGGGCGAGTTTGGCGCCCCCGTGCGCGAGGCCAACTGCCACCCCTTCGCCCACGGCCGCATCGCCTTCATGCACAACGGCGCCGTGAGCGGCTTCGAGCGGCTGCGCGTGGGGCTCGAGGCGCGCCACGTGAGCGCCGCCGCGGCCGCCGCCGTGCGCGGCGACACCGACACGGAGCTGTGCTTCGCCGTCTTCCTCACAAAGCTGGCGGAGGAGCTGCAGTTCGCCGCCACCCCCTTGTCCCCCCCCCTTTCCCCCCTCTTCTCCCCGCCCGCCGTAACCGAAACGCACCTGGCGCGCGCACTCGATGCCACCATCGGCGTCATCACGCGCGCCGCCGCGGCCGCGGGCGTTCCCCACGCGTCCTCCCTCAACTTTGCGGTCACGGACGGGCGCCACGTGGTCGCCAGCCGCTACCGCAGCGCCCGGTCCGCTGAGCAACAGCCCCCCTCGCTGTACCTCAGCTGTGGGGAGGGGCTGGTGGTGACGGCGGGGGGGTGCCTGGGGTGGGCGCGGCCGCGTGCCGCGGGGGGGGGCGCGTGGGGCGCGAGCGCCGTCGTGAGCAGCGAGCCGCTGTGCCCCAACAACCTGGAGCGCTGGTCCATCGTGCCCAAGAACTGCATGGTCGTGGTGAGTTGGCGCTGGGGGCACTGGTGGTGCTGAGCACTGCCACTGCTGAGCACTGCTGGTGCTGAGCACTGCCACTGCTGAGCACTGCTGTTGCTGTTACCGAGCTGCCGCTGCTGGTGCACCCAGTCTCCGTGTACACACACATTGCTTGCCCTACGCCCACGCCTCCTGCCACCTCCCTGCACTCCCCACCATGTTCCCCTGTGCCAACCCCACCCCCTCCCCTCCACGACAGCACCCTAACCCCCCCCCCCAGCACTAAACAAAGTGTAAGCCCTCGCCCCCCCCCCCCCCCCCCCCCTTTCCCCCCTGCAGATCCGCGCCGACGCGCAACGCCCCGAGCGAGTCGGACGCCTGTGGCTGCAGCCCGTGCGGCAGGGCGTGTGCGTGGACGACGAGCGTGGCATCATGGCAGCAGCGGAGGCGACCTCGTTCCTATCCGCTGCCGTGCCCGCTGCCGCTCTGGCTAGGAACGCCGGCGCGGTGGCTGCAGCGGCCGCGGGCGCTGCAGCGCGTGTGTGAGCGGTCGCGGATGCGGGCGGCAGCGAGTTGCTCTGCTCAGCAGCTGTGGTGTGGCGCAGTGCTGCCAGTGCACGGCGGCGGCGCGGAGCGTGTGCGGGGCAGTTGGCAGCGGGCAGGAGCAGGAGCGGGGCTGCCTATGGTGTTGCTCAGCAGCCGTGAAGGTACAGTGCTGCTGCTCAGCAGCTGTGGTGGTGCGGTGGTGCTCAGCAGCTGTGGTACAGTGCTTCTCAGCAGCAGCGGGTGGGGAGGCACTGTGTGTGTGTGGATGCTCAGCAGCAGTGGTGCTGCTGCTCAGCAGCAAGTGGGAGTGGTGGTGCTGCTGCTCAGCAGCAAGTGTTGTGGCGTAGGCAGGCGGCGCGCCAGCAGCGGCGGAGGCTCCCCTTCCTGCCTCCGCCAGGCGCCCATGGGTGCCAAGCGCGCCGCCTTTACGATTCATTCATTGCGGGTTTTGACTTCCTGGTAGGACCTTTTCAGGGCGGGCTAGGCGCTGCCACAGCGGCGGCCGCGCCATGCGTCACGCATGCCTTTGGCCTCCCACGAGCTGCAGATGCATGGCGGCGGCAGCGGCGGCGGCGACGGCGGCGGCCACCGTTGAAAGCATACAGCACAATCCGTCCTTGCAGCTGGAACCCGCCCTTTCGGCGGTTTCGGCGTGCAGATGCTCAGCGAAGCTAGGGGTGCGGTGCGAGTCCGGGCGCTGTCACATTTTATCTTTTTGCTGCCACTGGCGTGTGGCACCAGCACAGGCAGAGCATACACTACACAGGCACGGCGTCCAGAGTTGCCCCGCGTGGCTTGCATTCCCTTGTCAATACCATTGTCAGCTACGGCTCTCTGCAAGTCCATGGTGGGCTGACGCGCCTCAGCTACCTGCATGTTGCCGTTGCTGAGATTGTGCTGCTGTTCTGTGTGCGTTACTGCGACACAACACCGTGGCACTTACTGAGAAATCGACTAGGTCACAGTGCAGCCCGTTTTGCGCTTGGCACATGGCCACTCGCATCGCAGTTTGGTGCCATGGTACTTACCGGCATTTTATACTTCAAAGTACGTGGTACTACGAAGTACTACTACGTAGTAGTAGGTACACCGGTATTCAATACTTCGTACTACGAAGTACTGCTACGTAGTACCATTAGTCCCATATGTTTTTTCGCACTTTTTTCAACATTGCAGTACAAGCAACAATGCATGAGTTGAGGT
>JAULBY010041578.1:0-13338 GCA_032358315.1 Ophiocytium majus
GCGGGGGCGGCGGCGGCGGCGGCGGCGGCGGAGGAGGCGGACGCGCAGCTGCTCGGTGGGCTTCCGAGGTGCGGATCGCGGTACTTTCTTGTGGTGTGGGTATTCGTGTTCTAGTTCATCTTGCACGTTAGAAGTGCTGTTTGTATGTATGTGGTGTACTTGAAGTATACTCTTGAAGTATATTGCTGCTACTTCGAGGTGCCAGTGTTTTTTGTTGCTGTACGGTATAGTGGTGAGGGACCCTGCACTGCTAGTAGCAGGTGATTGTCACTGCTGGATGAATGGTAGACATGCCATATGGGAGACATTTTCTTGCCGTCAAAAGGTATGGTGCTCAGCAGCGGACCACGAAGTATGAAGTGTTGCAGAGTACTGCAGGTTGCCTTGGATGGAACTGGACCCTGTGGTTCGGTAGGCTTTTCAGGTGCGGACATCATTGTTTTTCTAAAGGCTTTCTTGTGTCAGACTGGCGTGGCCTTGGCGACAGAATCCAGTCGCACACATACTGTTGCCAAAAGAGGGGTGTACAGTATGACCGTCGCCTTCTACACAGTGCTACGTGATACTACTGACTATTGAAGTAGTATTGTACTACTAGCACATCTGTAGCATGGTGTCGTTTCATGTGTGGTGTGGTGTGCCAAGGGCTACACCGTGTTCAGCAGGACAGCTGGGCACAGTTGCAGGTGCTGATCGAGGAAGCGTATAGCTGCAGGTGTGTTGCTGCCACGCAGAACCATTGATGCCCTTTGAAGTATTTGGAAGGTTCTCTCCATCTTACAGGAAATGTTCAACACAGTTTTTTGCCAAGAGTGCCCACCAAGAACAACTTGTGACAGTCGGCTTCAAGATGCACACATTGGCACCTGTCTCTTTTTCTTTGGATTTTCTCTTTTTCTTATACCTCCTCAACTTCAGACAGTGTTGGTGGCGTCCACAATCCAGACAGATAAGGGCTGGAATCGACCTGACTTGTGATGAAAGACACATCCACAGCACCCCAGTGTACTTCAAGCACTCAAGTACTTCATATGGAACTGCGCCAATGCACATATGCATGCGTGCGTGTGCACTGTCCTTGTCACACACACACACACGTCATGCTTACTGCAGTCAGGCACACCATGCGCACAGCTCCTCAGAACATGCGTCGAAGGAGGTACAAACAGGAACATTTTGATGCAGTAACTGTATGCCACTACGTAGCACTTGAAGCACATTTCAGGTACTTTTTACTACAGTACCTACAGGTATGCATCACTACATTCAAGTAGTACTAGGCATATACAGTATATGTATATACTATACACACATACGAGTGTGCTGACATGGGGTATACACATATCCCAGTCATTCATGCCCCGGGTTTGTGCTCGTGCAGCAGCGACGGCGTCAGCGCACGCGCAGGGCATCCTCCATGTACTGTATAGTATGTACTTCAACACATACACTGTGTGCCAGACACATGTATGTACTACAGTGTGTGTGTAAATGTACATGTAGATACATGAAGTATGTATCCCCCGGCCCTCATTTCCCCTCTGTGCACCTGCTGCGGCGACAACGTCAGTGCCCGCGCAGGGCGACTTCCATGCACTGTATACTTGTATAGATATACTTCAACATCTACCTAGTGCACATGCATGCTGCATTATGTGTGTATGTAGGTATGCAGATATACTCACATGTATCCCCGACCCCCATGTGCCGGTTTATGCGTGTGCAGCGGCGATGGCGTGAGCGCACGCGCAGGGCGCGCCGGGCAGCGGCGGCGGCGGGGGCGGCGGCGCCACGGCAGCCTGTGCGCCCGCCTGGCGCGGGCGCTCCTGGGCACCTCGCACTCCCTTGCCGACTTCGACCTGGAGCCGGAGGCGCTGAGGAAGGTGGAAGAGGTCCAATGTGAGTACCGCCCAGAATGCGGTACACTACTGAAGTACCTAAGTACTTTTTATTTATTTGCACTTGTGGGCGTGCAAGAGCCCATGTCGTGTTATGCCGGCACAGCCACTGGGTGCCAGGGCAAATGCATGGCACTGTATGTGTACGAACAAAGACAGGGCTGACGGGTGCCAGCAGGCTACGTAGGGCTCGACCTGCCAGGGCAGGTCACCCGCTGGGGTGCCGTGCAACGCTGTGCTTGAGTGGTATTGCGGACACATTGGCAATGTCATGTGTTTACCACAAAGTGTGTGTACGGGCCATGTAAGGCGCATGTTCACGCGTTAAAATGTTTACGATGCCGCCCAGAGTGCGGCACACTGTACCTTAGCAGTATGCAGACATGTTGGCAAATGCCATTGTCCGCCAAAAAGTGTGTGCGCGGGGCATGTATGGCGCATGTACACAAGGTAATAGCAAGCGCGCGCACACACACAGAGCAGCACTGCGGAAGGTCGAGGGGTTCCAATGTGAGAGGCGCCATGCAGCTGTGCACGTGCACGCGCGTACACACAACACACACGCGAGTGTGTAGGTGTGGGGGCTATCTGGTGCTGACCAGGCGGGCAGATTTTTTGTTTGTTGTACACACGCACACACACCTACACGATTTTGACCTGAAGCCAGAGGCGCGATGGAAGGCCGAAGAGTTCCGATGTGAGCACCGCTCACATATGGCACATGCGGCCATGTTGGCAATGTCGTTTCTTGACCCAAAAGCGTGTATGTGCATATGTACAGCGTATACATACCTTGTCCTTCATACTAGAAGTAGGAGGTCCAATGTGAGGGGCGGGACGCAGCTGCGCGTGCGCGCACGCGCACAGAGCAGCATGCACACGCATACTACTGTAGTACACACGGCACCAGCTTTGCGACTATGCGCGTGCACACACACAGCGCTGGCTATGCAGCTATGCGCACACACACGCCCTTGCCAGCTGCAGCTTGGAGGCGCAGCCGCTGCAGAAGGAAGGCAAAAAGTGACATGACATGACTTCGCACCAGCCGACAAGGTGCACGCCAGTCACTCGCCGTGCCCTCGACCACTGTCATCAGTACTTTCATGTGCCTCCAATTTGCGCCTGAGGTAGGTACTGTAACATCGTTTCGGTGTCTTCCTGTACGTGACATCAAGTGCGAACAAAATTACTTCTGCCGCCGATAATAATAAGCCACCCCCCTACCCCTCGGTTGCGCGCGCGTGCAGTGATCCCGGTCACTCGCCGTGCGCTCCACCGCTTTTCATCGGTATTCTCTTGTTTCGCCAATACCGGTACATGACTGCTTCTGAAGTAGTTGCCGTTTTCTCGGTGTTTTCCTTCACGCAATTCTCATTGGGAACGCAAAGCTCTTTGCCGCTAATAATACCCCCCCACACACACACCCTGATTGCGCACAACCAGTAACCCCTGGCCAGGTGTTTGAGCTGCACGCGGTGTTCGAAGCCCTTGATTTTGACGGCCGCGGGCGGGTGGACTGCGAGGAGCTGCTGCTGTACCTCGACCTGCAGGCCGCGCCGGTGACGGACCTCGCGCTGAGCAAGTGAGTGCTCCTGTTGCCTACGCTGCAGCACGTGGTGTTTGTTAGCTTCAAGGTTTTGAAGTAGCATTTATCAATGATGTGAATGGGGAGTTACCACAGTAATATCAATCTGACGGCAGCTGTATCTCGACCTGCAGGCCGCGCCGGTGACGGACCTCGCGCTGAGCAAGTGAGTGTTTCTTGGGCGCGCTAAGTGTACTCTGAACGTTGTACTTCAGAAGCACTTCGATATGCTACTTCAGAAGAAAGAAAAATTACTGCTACGTAGTACTTGAAGTATGATTGATGTGAATGGTGGGTTACAAAATGATTGTCAATAGCAACGGCAGCTGTACCTTGGCCTGCCGCCTGCGCCGGTGACGGACCTTGCTCAGCAGGCGGTTCCTTCTTGCCCCTATACTTGATGTTGGTGTTGAAGCTTGGCACTACCCTAACCGCAGCCACGAGCGTGCACAGACCGTGTCCTGCACAGCATGTGTCCAGAATGTGTCTGCAGCTGAACTGCCATCTCTTCATGTACACTATGCTACACAACGTGAAGCCCTTATGACTACTGATGTAAGCAGCCCTGCCTGGCATGCTTGCTCCATGATGTGCTGGTGAAGCTGGTATATACTTTCACTTGAAACATATACTACAAGTATATGTACAGTCTGTGGCATAGCTGCCGCGCATGTGTTTGCGACACACGTACTACTCGCCCTTAGGCCCTGAAATATAAAAGGATGAGCGGCTCTGCCTGGCCTGCTTGCCCCATGACGTGCTGGTGGTACTGGTATATGCACTGTATGTACAGTCTGTTGGCATAGCTGCTGCGCATATGATTTCAAGCCTTTGTGACTACTCATGTACGGCTTTCTGCCTGACGTGCTGGTGCTGTCGCACGTCACAGCATTGCGGGCGTGCGACCCCAGGGGAGCCTGTCCTTCTCCCAGCTGGTGGTGCTGGTGGCGACGTACAGCCTGCTGACCGCTGAGCAAATACTCAACTGTAAGTGTATCGGGTGCAGCATGGCGTGATGGCAGCATTCTGTTGTGTAACACGCCCTGTGACCCGCATGCGCGGCGCACACACACAGTCGTGCACACACACACACCTACCACACACACACACGTGCACACAAATACCACGCACACCCACAACAGTCCGCGCGCACACACATGACATGCACACACACGTACACACACACACACACTACTGCGCACACACAACACTACGCACACACACGCGCATACACAGTCTGTCACGACGCCGATGGCTGCGGCGCGCTTGATGAGCACGACTTTGCGGAGCTGGTGGGCACACACAACCACTCATGCGCACACACACATGCACACACACACAGACAAGACCACGCACGCGCACAAAATGCTACACACTCACACACACTCGCATACGCACACACGCGCGTGCGCACACGCAGTCTACTTCCGGCAACGGCTCTGGAGCTCTGGACGAGCATGAGTTTGCGGAGCTGGTGGGCACACAACCACTCACGCACACACGCACACACACACACACAAGACTACGCACGCGCACACACTGCTACACACTCACGCAAACACACAACCACTCACACACACACACGCACACGTCCCACGCACACACAGTCTACTTCCGGCACTACGACGCTGACGGCTCTGGAGCTCTGGATGAGCATGAGTTTGCGGAGCTGGTGGGTGCCATGAGCGGGGACGACGCGCCCACCTTTCCCGGCGGCTTTGAGCGCGCGCTGGAAGAGTTGGACGCCAACCACGACGGCTTCATCGACTTCAACGAGTTCAAGGCGCTGGACAGGAGGTGAGGTACACCTCCTTGGTTAGGTACTACTCAAGTATACTTCAAGTGTACTTCCAAGTATATATATACTTGGAAGTACCTCTTGACGGATACCGGTTTATCACACTATGTAAAATAGTATACAGCAGTACTATACGGGTGCGCTTCTGAGATGGCACGATGAAGATATTTTTTAGCACCCTAATGGTTATCATACTCCGATGGTGTCATCAACTTCGACGAGACACAGCTCTAGGGAAGTGCAAACAACCATGCCAGCTATTGATAGCCTACACCTTGAAACGGGTATGCTGCGGCTGCTGCCGAGCGCGTACGGTACGCTCGGGAAGAAGCACTTCAACCTCAACTCGAGGTTCAACTTCAGACCTGATTTTGTACACTGCTGCGCGCTGTGCCAGAGGGGGGGCTGTCATCGGCGCCACTCACCGCCCTGAGTCACCAGTGCGTCCAGTCACCCCAGCCTAAGCAGCGCAGCCCAAAAAACGCTACCTGAGGTGTTTTATTGTTGTGTTGTTACCGTTACTATGTACGCGCGCTCGCCAGACCAACCAGGCTATACTGCCCACTTTATATGGTTTTCATGTGGTACCCGCATAGTGATGGGTTGTGTCCCTGGTGCGGCCAGTGCCGCCGCTATGACAGCCATACTACACTGCCGACTTACTAAGGCTTTTATGTGCCACCCGCATATTGATGGGTTGTGTGCCTGGCGCCAACGGTGCTGCTGCCAGGACAGCCCGCTACACCAGTTACTATTGTTTTTATGTGCCCGCATATTGGTGGGTGATGTGCCTGGTGCCACCGGTGCCGCCGCCAAGACAGCCGCACCATACTGTCAAATCCCTCTACGGTTTTCATGTACCTGCATAGTGGTGGGTTGTGCCCCTGCCGCCATGCTTTGCCCGCGGGTACCCCCCAGTGGTGTTTTGCAACAGGTCTTAGTAGCCCTGCACCTTCTAAGGCGTACTGTACACTCTCAGTACAGGACATAGATGTGTAATTCCGATGTTGAGGTATGTATATCAGTCATAGAGACATGAGGGCATGTGTGCACCAGCTACACTACGAGATCTTGAAGTAGGTAAGTTTAGGACCTGCAAGTTAAATGCGCCCGGCGCCACCGGTGCCGCCGCTGCGCTGCGCCCCGCAGGTACCCGCTGGTGATGTTTCCCGCGTACCGGCTGCAGGACCTGCTGCAGAAGAAATTTCTGGGGGAAAAGGCATGGGTGCGGCTGCGCCAGGCCGCCCACAGGCGCGACCTCATAGACCTGGTGAGTAGAGTATACCTGGGTATACCTGGGTTTATTTGTGAGTAGTGATGGCTCAGAACCTATTATATATTATAATTTATGATACTTCTAGTATGTCATAGTATGTGCTACCGGTACAAATACGTCGTGCAAGATACGGCACGTTTCTACTCCCAAAGACGTGGTATACGGCGTAGTAGTGTATGCCGTACAAGTGTAGTACATTAGTAGTACTGCTTCGATGTGTATTACGTGCCAGGCCGCGCACAGGCGCGACCTCATAGACCTGGTGAGTAGTGATGGGTCAGAAGTTCAGAGCCCATAATGGTTTTTTTTTTCAACAAAAATGTCATGCTTCACTTGTCCAAAATTCGGCACGTTTCTACTCCCAGAAACGCCATAGATGGATGTCGGTCTGCCGCACACCTTTATTTACTTCAGAAGTACCGGTATATTACACTGTACTACTTTGATGTGTGCTACTACTACTAGTAGTAGTACGTTAGACCTGTAGCTTATGCGCCGAAATTGACTTCCGTTACACGGCAACAATGACTTCCATAGCTGTGAGCCATCGCCACTGGTGACTGTTCGCATGCACCCTGCCTGCCCGCACACAGTGTGGCCTGTGTGCACCAGTGCTGATGCGTGCGCGCGGCCTGGCCTGGCAAGCAGCAGCTGGTTCTGAAGCAGGTCGTTTTTGCACTTGAAGTTTATGGTGCTTGTGCGAAGGGAGGCGATCGGTGGGGTGCAAGGAGCTGCTGCTGCTGAGCACTGCCGGCGGCTCTGCTGAGCGCCGCAATTGCGGAGCAGAGCATTGCTGCCGCTGCCTCTCCTGGTGAGCAGTACAAGGCAGCTGTTTCTGTTGCTGCTGAACACTGCGGCTGACGCTGCTGCTGAACAGTGCCAACAGCTCTGCTGAGCACACCGCTACTGCTGAGCACAGCATATCCTGCCTCTTCAGCTAAGCAGTACCAAGGCGGCGCACACCAGCGCCCAACGAGGCACAGCTGCTGCTGCTGAGCACTGCCGACAACTCTGCTGAGCGCTGCGCCACTGCTGAGCACTGACAGCTATCCCTGCCGCTGCTGCTGCCTGTCCTGCTGAGCAGTACAAGGCGGCGCACGACGGAGCGGAGCCCAGCGAAGCACAGGTGCGCCAGCTCGTGGATGACCACCGCCGGCGGCTGCGGCCATCAAGCCAAGGCTGACAAGCGCAGCTCCATTTCTTCCCTGGCGGCAAGAAAGGCCTTTCTTTCAAACAGCAACAGGGGTCTAGGGAACAACAGGAAGGCCTTCCGCTTATTCCTAGGCCTGTTTGC
The DNA here is from genome assembly GCA_032358315.1 of Ophiocytium majus. NCBI lineage: Eukaryota > Xanthophyceae > Mischococcales > Ophiocytiaceae > Ophiocytium > Ophiocytium majus. Next base: position 7,855 of record JAULBY010041578.1, read on the forward strand.
TGGCGGCCCTGGCCGCCGCTGTCGCGGCTGCAGCTGCTGGGCACGGCTGGCTGAACCGTGGTGGGCTTGGCGCCGTGTGGCGGCGGCAGCCGCCGCAGTTGGCGCCGGGTATTGCTGTGGCAGCAGTCATTTGCGTGCATGCACAGCTTCTGGAACGCCAATGGGTGGCTGGGCCGGGGCGAGCGCATGTGCTTACTGGCAGCAACAGCGGGTGCAGTGGCAACAACAGTGGTGCTGCCAGCGCAGTGTCCTTGCCTTCGGTGATGACAAGCGGGGGTGCGCGCACAGAACAGCGCCCCCGCGCTTGTCGGGGGCTGGTTGCTGGCCACGTTTCAAAAAGAGGTTTGCAGTCATGTTACTTGAACAAAACGGCAAGCGGTAGTGCCGTGTTACCATACTATTATGCGCATGCACAGGCCAGGGCGCACCCAGCATGGCTGTGAGTACTCAGGCACTCATGGTGCGGCGGGGGGGGTGCGCCTCTGCTGCTGAGCAGGGCTTTAGCTTTCGAGGGCCGGGATGCGGTGCAGCAGCTGCAGGCAAAGGGGTATGTACGTTGTCCCTAGATGCCTTTGCTGTGCGGCCTCCGGGGTCACGACAGACAGTAGGCAAGTGGTGCCGTATACACACACAAGCCGCAATACAGCACGCTATGTCCGCAGGCCACAGCCACCCATGGCGATGCTTGGTGGTACCATGCTTCTGATGCCGAAACATTGCGAACCAGCCAGCGCTGTCACACTTGTGCTTCTGTTCTGAGCATCCAACAGCACCTCTGGCAGCTAGGTTAGGTTGGCCATCAATTGCTTGTACACCAACAGTATAGTACCTACAGTAGGAGCTACTAGTGCGTGGCGCCCTCGCATATCCGCGCAACAGTCTCCACTGTGAGCACTGCGCATGGCGCTCTCTCAGCGTGCAATTATGCATGTGGCGGCGCCAGGGGTTAAACCGCCGGGCCAGGTGCAGGTGTGGGAGGTGATGAGCACGCTTATCTGCTGGAGCCGTAGCAGACAGCCCGCCCTGCCAGATGTTTGATACCTCTCACTGGCGGTCACTCCGAGCCGGAGGTTCCTGGTTGCAGTACTTCGTGTTGTTGCAGTGCACCAAGTGCTGTGTGAGCGTCGTGAGCACAGCGTGGCCATCCACTGCGTCATGCCGGCATGCATGACCTGGGTTCTTGCACGCGCGCAAGTGCACAACCATTTATAAATGCACAAGTGCTGTGCTCAAATAGAGTCCAGGCTGCTCAGCAAGTGCTCAGCAGCCAGACGTACAAGCCAGCCTGCCGTTATCGCGTAACTGCCGCAATGCAGCCAAATGTGCGCCGCTCAGCACAGCAGCCACAAAACAGCGCTTGCAGTCTCCAGGCGCCCGCAGTCTCCAGGCGCTCGCATCAGCAGACTGCCGACAGCACACAGTGCACCCTGTATCTGGCGTGCTACGGATAGCAGCGGCGCTTTTTCAGCAGAGCAGCAGCAGCAGCTCACAGACCTCTGAGCGCTTGTTGCAGGTGAGCTTTGCCGCCCACTTGTCAGGGCCGCAGGGCCCCAGCAGCGCCAGGGGCGACACTAGACGCCATGGCGGCAACAGCGACGCACAAGCGCCACCAGAAGCAGCAGCCCCCGCCCGACCACCTTCAATCACAGCCGCCACTGCAACAGGAGCGCGGCCCAGTCACCAGGGATCAGGCCCGGGCCCTGCGCCGCCGCCTGCCCCTACCCAGCAGACTAGAGTTCTTCGCCTGGTGGCGGGAGCCCTCCCAGGCGCTCCTGACGAAGGGCGGCGTGCGCAACGACATGCGCATAACCCACGACACCGCCACCGGGGGCTTCACCCTGACGTTCGCCGACGGAGTGGAGGTGGCGGTCAGCCACGCCGCCGACAAGCGGGGCAGGAGACTGGACCCCTGGGACCTGCACGTGGGGGGGAGGGTGCCCCTGCTAGGCCGGCACACCACCCTGCGGCAGGCCGCCAACCAGACCACCCTCGCCTGGCTCGCCAGCGAGACGGCCTTCCTCACAGGCGTCCGCACGGCCCTGGCCGACACCCTCCGCAAGTACGGACTCTTCGCGCGGGCGGAGGTCAGTGCGGCAGCCCTGGCCGCGCAGCGCGACGCCGCGTGCGGCGGCTTCCGCACCGCGCCCGCCCCCGGCAGCGCCGATCTCAGGAAAATTTTTGGGGAAATTGATCAGCTGCACGCGGCGCTCGCGGACGTGGAGCCGCGCGAGGCGTGGCTGCTGACCAGCCACGTCAGGGTCACCGCGACGGCGGCGGCGGGCGCGCAAACGGTGGCGGCGGCGGCGGCGGCGGCAGGAGCAGGGGCGGAGGATGCGGCAGGGGAGGGGGCGAGTGCTGCGGAGGTGGCGCCAGCATCGGGCGGGTGAGCCGCGCGCAGGTTGTGGTACAATTAGGTAGTATTTTTCGTTGTATAGGCGTCATGTGGTCTAGGCGCGCCTGTAGGAACTTAAGTCAGGGCTGGTGCAGTGAGAGGGTGCCGCTGCTGCGGCGTGGCGGCAGCAGGGGTGTGCGTGTGGCGGCGTAGCGTCGGGTGCACCGCACGTGTCAGCACCGCTGCAGTTGGCGCGCCTTGTGGGTGGTGCGGTGGGGCGCAGCAGCAGCAGCAACAACAGGCAGGGCGCGGGGCCTCCCCTGCGCACAGGATTGGGCGGCCCAGGCAGCCTGCGCGTTTATGCTACATAAAAACACCGACAAAGAATACTTGATGGCGTTTGCTGCTGGTGCGCAGCGGTATGCACGTCTTGTCTTGACCTCGTGCGCAGGCGCCATGCCCAGACTGCTGGCGCATGGCTTGCAATCAGGTACGCGGCCATGCTACTCATGCCGCAGGTGCAATCGTGGCAAAACACACATCTTTTTCTGCCCGCACAGGGGCAAGTATTGGCAGCTCTGCATTTGCGCCGCAGCCATAACATGTCGAAGTATCAGCAAGGAGGCTTCGCTGCACAGCCACACGGTGTGCCGCACTACCTCCCAACGGCGGCAGTGGCATACTCCACACGCACTCTCTCACGCCACCAGGGTTGCACAGAACCTTACATTTGCATACTGCCAGAAGTACAGTGTAGTACATACTTCGAAGTATACCGTATGTGCATACTACTTACTACAGCTGTATGTAATTGGACACGATACACGGCGTATCGACACCGTGAGGACACCGCCGCATGTAAGAAAAGTATGTCACAAAACATGTGCTCATCTGGCGTGCATGGGTGGTATTTAGCCGCCCTGCACCGTTGGCACCCCGTTGGAGTGAGTAGTTCGGGTTGTTTCTCCTTGAACACTGTGCCAAATTTGCGGTGTTGGTCATCCCTACATCCATGGCCCCATCACTCAGTAGTTTTACTGCAAGTACTTGAAGTGTCCATTCCAGGTACTTGAAGTACGTGTGCCATACTTCTGACGTAATGAGTGGCATGTGGGGTGCCCCTGACTGCTTGCACCTTGTCAGTTCAAATGAGTAATGCGGCCTTTTTGCGTGTTGAAGTATGTGCCAATTTACGAAAGTACACATCCCCATGCACCACCCATGAGCACACCACTACGTGCCATACGACGCATGCCCTGCGCTGCACCATGCAAACTCCAGAGTTGCTTCGTAGTAGTGCTGATGCACACCTGTGGGTGTGAGGTACGGACGCCAGGCGGCGGTATACCCTACGGCGGGCCGGCCCGCCCACATAGCCGCTCTGCACGTCTCTCGACTTTGCTCCAGTTTTGGTGCCCGCTCCCGTGGTGGCGGCTGGTGGTGGCCCCCCGTGGTGGTGTGGGAAGCAAGGATGCTAGCAGGCAAGCGCCCACAATGCGCCAAGCGGCAGAGACGGAAACCTCACCTGGGGAGCGGGGCATAGTTGGTGTGCAACAGCCCAAGTCATGCATGTCGCCACATGTCGCCACGAAGCAGTGGAATGGCCATGCTGGGCGCATGTATAGTATGACATGAGGCTGTAATCCGTTAGAGTAGTGCTCTGGCAACATGCCAGGCTTCCCTGAGACTACGCAGTGCTGAGTGTTGCCAGCTTTTTCGCTACCTGTCTGATCCTTTTCTGGTCACACGCACCGTGTTTGAAGTACAGTGTATGCAGTCTCAGCTGCGCACCGGCAACAAGAGCTAAGTAGAGCAAGCACGAAGCTGTGAGCGCCCGCCAGCTCGAGGTCTAAATGGCAGCGCCGGTCACCTGCTAGAGCGCCAGCCAGAGCAACGCGCTAACCACCGTAGCACTAAGAAAAAGTTGATGCGCGCACAACAGTACTGCTGCTGGCACAGAGCACTCTGGACTATTTCGGCACTGCTACCACAAGCTTTGAGGCAGTCACACATGTGTTAGCACCTGTGCGCGTGCGACAACCCAGGCCACGCAAGCCAGCATGAAGCAATGGCCATGCCAAACGCGTGCAAACACGCACACAGCTCTGCACAGTCAATCGCACACAGCACTTGTATGGAACTCCGCTTAGGGCGCGGAAAGCCCTTTGCACACATGGTACACTGTACATGTAAGTGGCGCGCAAGCAAGCAGGCCCGAGCGGCCGGCAGGCTAGAGCTCGACCTGCCCTGGCGTTAGGTAGGTGCCAGGCCAACATGGGCGGCATCACAGCTGCCGCGGCAGCGCCAACTTGAAGCAAGCGCACACAGACACAGGGCTGCGCCACACACGGCCTTACAAATGGCGTAGCTGCACCACCTGACAACCGCCAACCCCCACTGGCAAGTCCTGGCAATCACGTGCGACACCCTTGGCTGCTTTTGAGCCGCTGCATGCAGCTGTACCTCTGCCGCGGCACCCTTAACATGCGCGCTTGCAGACTTGTCCACGTGCAGCAGGTGCTGAAATGAGCATCGAGCAGTGCGGTGCACACATGGAAGACCCTCGCACCCGCCCAAGGCGTGCTCACACTCACACTGCGCGATGCACACATGGAAGACGCTGATGCCCGCCCAGGGCGTGCTCACACTCATCACTCACCGTCGCAAAGCGTCCATGCCGCGCACGCGTACGCGCACACCAGTGCATGCCGTGCAAAGCCATATACTTCAAGTACTTGCACTTGAAATGCATGCCATCTACAAGCGCCTACATAGCTGCGCAGCGCTAAGCCACGCGCGCACACGGCCCCTGCCACGCCACACATGTCACAAGCGCCCTGCACATGACACGCGGCTGCGCCATGCCAAGCCACGCGCCACAGTCTCAAGCCATGCGCACAAATGTTGCCGAACAAGCAGACGGCGCAGCAGCAGGCAAACAACAGAAAAAGAGAAGCACCGGACGCTTGCGCGCGCCGGCTGTGGGTCGTCGCCAGTGGACAAAAATGTGCCGAGCATTAGGCGCCGGGTGGGGGGGGGTGCGCGGCGGTCGCCACGCCCCAGGGTCAGCCGAGGCGAGGCGTGCACGTGCGCAACAAACACGAAGCAACACAGACTATAAAGTGCTGCCGCGATCAGCTAGGTGGTGGGTG
>JAULBY010041589.1:1737-13337 GCA_032358315.1 Ophiocytium majus
TCGTGGGGGGGGGGGGGGGGGGGGGGGGGGGGGGGGGGGGGGGGGGGGGGGGCGCACCCTGGTGCTTAGAACGCCCCTGCCCCCGCCCCGCCCTGCCGACGTTGAAAAAAACGTTGCCAGCCTTGTTTATAGTCCCACTGCCAGACCAGAGGTTTTCCACAGCGGAGCCGGAAGCAACGGCGGCAATTTGTGCGCTGCGGTGGGTTGTGCTGCTGCTCCGCAGCGAGATTGCACGGGTCCAGTTCGCGTGCGCCCTGCTCCGGCGCCCCTGCTTGCGTGCGTGTGCTGGGAGAGCGGATGTGCCATGCTCAGCACTGGTAGCGCTGCGTTTCGGCCCCCCAGGGGGGGGAGCGGTGCGCGATGTGCTCAGCGCGCATGCATGAGAGACAGGGGGAAATGGTGGGGGGGTCCACGTTGTGCTTCAAGGTGCCCCCATATTTTTTGGGGGCGCACGTGCTTCCCTTCCAGCGGCGTAGTTACCTGCGCTGCGGCCGCCATGTATGCTGTGGGAATAGTGCGCGTTTGTCCTAAGGGGCGCGGCGAGCAGCGCGCCCCTCGTATTGTCGTCATACAAGCGTACCCGAGTTTGCTGGTGGCAGGGGCGGTGTCACTGCATGTTCCGGCGGCTGTCTGTTGTTGCGTCTTGTTTGTCTGCCACCCCACCCATGGTTGCTGATCGGGGCGGACCTGGATGTGTTGCAAGCTGAAGCGTGTTGAAGTGGCACTGCAACTGCTGTGGTGCTGAGCACATCCTCTGCCCTTTAAAGCTTTGGGGAAAAAAATAAAAATGTGGTGTCACCGACTGCTTAATGCTGACTGCGCGCAAGCGCTGCGCTGAGCAGCACTGCCCGTCATCGGTTCGTTTGTTGAAGTGAGCAAAAAGTGTGCTATGCGGGTGCATCCCTTCCTCCTGGTAAGGAGGACCACCACCACTCGCGCCCCCATGTGCTGCGCACCCACGTCGCAACTACTGCCGGCCCTGGGGGACGACCATGCTCCGATCATCCGCCAGGTTGGTTCGGAGGGAGAGTTCATGCTGCCGTTCCGCTGGTTGCTGCTGCCCACACTGCAACAGCTCGATTGTCAGCAGCGAGGCGCGGCAGGCGGGTGCCCTGCACCGGCGTCTCTGAGTGACTTTGTACGGCTGCAGCCGGCCGCAAGCCACTGCGTACCGTAGCTGTGCTATCATGCTCAACGGCGTATCTCAGGCGGCATTACCGTGTGCTCGAGCGCTGGCAGAGCCGTGACTGGCTGGTGGGGCTGGTGCTCAACCTTCGATGCTGCCAGGCTCACTGGCCGCTGGTGCCGCCGGCACTACCACCACCGACGCTGCTGCTCTTTCCAATGCTGCTGCCGCCGCCACTGCCCCCGCCTCCCTTTCTCCCTCCGTCCCAGATTTTGATATGTGTGGGTCCGCACCACTTCCTCGTCATGGCCACCGTCTGCCGGAGGTGGCATCAGCTGGAGAGAGAGGTGCTGTGCTTGCCTCGGTACCGCAGCCAGTGCCACGCCAGCGACCTGTGCACCAGCTTCAGGGTGGCGGTGCAGTCCCCCTCACTCCTGGACTGGGCGGTGCGCGCCGGAGCTGACCTGAGCAGCGTGCAGCCCAACTTCCCGCGCGCTGCGGGCAGGTTCGGGTCCAAGGAGATGATTCTGAGGGCGAAGGAGAGGGGCATGCCGTGGACATACCACGTGAGTGATGTGTGCCAAGTGCTGTGCTGTGATCGCCGTCATGGTATGCAGGCGCCGGGTGCATCATTTAAGGGCGCTCGCGCCGCCTGCGTGCGCACCGACTCGCAGCGGGTGCGCCTGCCGCGGCGACAGCCGCAACTGCAGTGGCGTACATGGCGCCTGGAGTGCAGGACAGTGCCACTTGTGGAGTTTGAACCTCCATACGCCATTGTCGGCCAGGCGTCGCGTAACCAGGTCCCTTGTGCAACCGCCCGCCCGCCGTGCGCTCGGTGCCGCCGACTTGCTCCATTCCCACCTGCTTGTGACATGTCGTTGCCATGCTCGTGTATGGCATGCGTGTGGCATGTGTGCATGCGTAGGTGTGCGTGGGAGCGGCGGAGATGCGGCGCTTTGAACTGGTGCGCGACCTGCACCTCAATCGTGGCGCTCCGCTGAAGCCGGGCCCCCTCGCACGTGCGGCGGCCAGGACTGGCGACGAGCTGCGGTTCCTGCAGTGGCTGTGGGGAAGGGTGAGGTGCCGGCGCGCACATGCAGTACCGGTAGTTACTAAGAAGTAGGTAGTTGTACTTCAAGTATCATACTTGAAGTGTTTGGTGACGCATGTGGCTGCGCTAGGGCCCGGTAACCACCTCCTGGTCGCAGTGTGCGTGCGCAGTGCCAGGGTTTGGTTGCGCACTGCGCAGCTGCGGCTGAATGCTGCGAAGTGCGCAGCGCGCGGCTGCCTGCTAGCCACCATGTCGCAGACCAAAATGCGCACTACGTTAAGCACTGCACGCTGCACACTTGCTGAGCACTGCGCCCCGCCCCTGCTGCGGCGCTCACACCATGCATACACGCCACCTGTGCAGCCTTGTGGGCAGTGGAACATCAAGGATGGCGTGTGCTGCTCGGCGACAGGGGCTGGCAGCATAGAGGTGCTGGAGTGGCTTGACCAAGTGGGGGCGCTGTATGATGAGTCACTGGCAACCGAGGCGGTACGCAACCACCAGGTGGGCTGTGCTGCCTCTGTTGTGCTACATAGTTGCACAGTTGTGGTTGATGCTGTGGTTGCTGCTGCTGCTGCTGCTACTGCCGCCGCTGTTGCAAAGTGCCCATGTCACCGCCTTGGGTAGTGTGGAAAGTGTCACTTCGAACATGCCACCACTGTGCGCCATGAGCTGCCGCGATAGCTGCACTGGTGTGCATGTTGGCATAGTTTCACTGCTGCTCACATCGCTGCTCTACCTCACGTACAGGGCTTGAACGCATTGCCGGCAGCTTGCTGGCGAGAGTTGCACCAGGCTACATGAGTACACTGTTGTTCACCTGCTAGGATCGCCGACCCCCTGCTCGCCACTCGCATGCACCCATGCTGCCACGGCGTAGATCGAGACCCTGCACTGGCTGGTTGAACATGGGTTTGAGTGTGACATGTGGACGGCCCAGGCAGCCGCATGCTGCGGGGACCTGGCAACGCTGCAGTGGCTCCACGGCCGCGGCGTGCCCATGCTGACACAGGTGTGAAGTGCTCTGCAGTCGCGCGGCTGGCTACTGATGCTGTTGCTGGTGCATGTCTGGAGGCAGTGTTAGGGGAGTGAAGGTGTACGCAAGTAGAAAGTTCCACTTCTGCTGCTGTCTTGCTTTCAACAGATGTGCTGTAGGGCGGTGGCGACGTCGCGGCGCGTTGCTTTCAGCTGCGTCACTACGGCCGCTAGCATGCCACCGCCAGGGCGCATGATATCTTGAGTCAGACAGGCACGTCCACAACCAGCTGCTTCAGCAGAGGCCTGCTGCCACATGTTTGTGCCAGCAGCTGCAATTACCCGGCTAAGCTCGCACCCGCTTCACCCACCAACACTGTCTGGCACCTCCCATGTGAGCTACGCGCACAGTGTACCAGCAGCCCCCTCAGGACAGCGCGCTGCTGTGCCCCCCCACACAGCCCGCCTCAGCGCCTACCTCACACCGTGCTTTCTCATGTTTGCATCACGTTTTTGCGCAGCTGGCGCTGGGCTCAGCCGCCTCAGCTGGCTCCCTGCCCATCCTCCAGTGGGTGCATGACACGTTGCGCGACGGCGACTGGAGCCCGGAGGCCATGACCGACATGCTGGGCAGCGCTGGCATGGGGGGGCACGTCCCTGTCTGCAAGGTACAGTGCTCAGCAGCAGGCGCGCGCTCGTGTTTGCATGCTCCGCAGGCTGCATGTGGCACGCGCGGTTTGCCACGGTGGTCACGCTGAGGTGACTCAGCGCGCGGTGGCCGTAACACCATGAGGTGCTCCTGCTCAGCATGGCAGGAATTGAGCTCAACGTTTGCTGTTGCCTCCAGGGAAAACTGCTCGCCAACCTGCTGCACAGCCGCTGTACAACATGTAACCTTGGGCGTTGGCTGCGTGCCGCCATTGCGTGCTGACCAAAGTGGCTGTGTACACCGCATCGCTGGATCGCTGTCAAGCTGCAGTGGCTGCGTGACCTGGGCGCCGAGTGGCCCTTGCGCCTGTGGAGCAACTGGGACGGCAGGGTTCGCGCGTGGAAGCTGGCAGCGCTGGAGTGGGCGATCAATGAAGGGTGCCCCTGGGTGAGTGCCGCGGGCTTGGACGTCCCATGCAGCAGTTGGTTGACAGCATAAGCGTAGGCAGTGGCAGCCGGAGGTAGGGACTCCAGACGGCGGTATATCCTATGGCAGGCCGGCCTGTTCACTTGGAAGCAAAAATAGAAGTAGGTGTAGCAGCAACTCTTGCAGAGCATGCGTGTGTCTCGCCTGCAGCCACATTGTCATGAGTTTGAGGCGCTGCACTGTGGGTACCAGCACGCACCTGGTGGCATGCACACTCCTGTTTCGCATGGCAAGCGAAGGGACTGCAGACGCTGTGCTCACAGCGCCACATTCACCGCCACTGCCGCCATTTGCTGCTGCTGCACACGGCTGACTGGGTTGCAGGGGGAGTGGACTAGCAGGGTCTGCCACGACCTGCCATACATGGGGCAGACTGCAGAGCTGGAGTTCGCACACAAGCACGGGGCGCCCTGCACGTGCGTCGTGGAGAGTGACTAACGCGGCACCACAAAGCGGGTGTACAACCTGTGGAGATTCGCAACATACAGAGCCTGTGCAGCGGCGGGCAGGCGTGAACCTGACTGCACTAGGCAGGCGGCAGCTCTGGCAACCGTGGATGCTATATATAATATATATATGAGCTGCTGCGGCGGCTGATGGTGTCGCCGCGAGCGATGCCGCACATGGGCCGAAATGCAGTGGCAGGCAGGCAGGTGTTGAAAAAGACGGGTGGTAGCGGTGGTGTAGGTGCACCGCTGGCACGCAAGTGCAGCCGCGCACCACCATGGGCAGCGGCATACCATAGCCATGCGGGGGGGGGGGGGGGCTAAACATTGTGCCCCATGGCAGCTGAGTGTTGCATGTGTCAGTATATGTTGGCGTTGATTCATGCGTGATTGAACAGGAACCGGAGGGATGGCGGCTAGTAGGCCACCTGTCCACGCCTTAATGGCGCCGTAATGGCGCTGCCACTGCACATGTGCACAACAACGTGGACATGGACTGAAACGCCACATGCCGCTGCATAAGCCGCCGGCGCGGGTTGGGTGCAAAGCGGTGCAGCTGGCCGACTGCTACTGGCGCAGTACATAGCGCATGCAATATAGCAGGAGGGAGGGCACATAATTGCAGTGGCTGGCGCTGTAGCTGCTTCACACGAGGCAGTCACAGACGCTGCACAACCAGCGCGTGCGCCACACAAGTGTACATGCATGGCCTGGCACAGCAGTGCAACCTTGGTGTCGCCATGATTTCCAAACCATGCCGTCAATGCAGCACTTTTGTGGTGCTGGCTGCACTGGCGATGCGTTGTGGGAATGCGAGCATGCTGTGGGGCTGAGCACATGCCCTGGTGCACATGCTCTGGTGCACAAGCTGGGAGTCAACAGCAGCCGCCGATGCGATGAAGCGCAAACAGCAGCACTACACACAACCTACTGTGTGTTGTCATCATACATTGACCGCAGGTGAAACACGCGCCATGGTGCCTCCTAGTTCAACAAGTTGCCGCAGCTGAGCGCGCGGATCCACTGTCCTAACTCAAGTTGAACCTGCGACCGCCGCAGGATATGAGCAAAGCGTGATGAAGCGCGGCAAATGGGCGAATGTCTGTCACCCATGTGCGAACATCATTCCACGCCACACCTGCCACTGTAGCGCGTGCAGACGGCTGTGACACACATATGCGCTGCGTATGGGCCCCCCACATGGTAACTGATGCACATACGCCATGGCTGCAGTAGCCCTGGGAATGGCAAGGGGTGCAGCATATCCGTGTTCTGGGGCTAAATGGTCAGGGCGGGTGTGGCGACCATGCATGTGCTAAGTGCTAGTGGCAGCTAAAGCGGCTACCGAGCCAAGACTCTATGCGAAATCGCTCGCGCACCGCCGCATGAGGTGCACCTGCACTAGTTGCAACGCACAGGTGACGCAGCATGAGGCACAAGTGCATGGCATGCACTGCCTTCTAACGTGTCAGGGGTGTGGGATAGCAGCTGCTCGCCAAGGAGCAGCAATGCCAGCTACGCAGAAAGGATGACACGGTCCAACACAGCTTTCTCGGGTGTGCGCGGCAGCCAGACGCCGCTGCTCAGCTATGCCTGCTGCCGCCGTGCTGGCACGCAGCATTGCTGTCTAGTGATGCTACTCTGCTAGTGATGTGATGCTGCTTGCGGTGACTAAGGTACACTCGGTGAGCGCGCACAGCAGACGCCTGCTGTCAGGCGCCGCGTTGCGCTCCGCTGCTGCTGTCGCGGTGATTGCCAGGCCTACTCCTGCGCGCGCCACTGCCACGGACCCAGCCTCAAGCCGTGTCACTGTCGTTGTCAGCCACCTCCGCCATGGCAGTATCACCGCCGCCAGCAGAGTTGTCCACAGGCATGGGCCATCTGGTGTCGCCGCCGCTCGGCAGCGCAGGTGGCGGCGGTGAGGTGCGGCTGATGTGCACGGCGCGGCGCAGAGACGCGCACGCGCTGGCAAAAACGTCCTCAGCTGGCACCTGCGGCGTGGCCATGGCGTCAGCGTCAGCGCCACCGCTGCTGCTGACAGTAGTCGCCTCATCTTGCGCATCCGCGAAAGGTCCCGCAGCGCACGGCGCAGGTGCGGCCATCGCAGCAGGGGCTGCCGCTGCTGCTGCGGCCGCAAAGTTGAAGTTGCTGTCACCCGCCTGCTGAGCAGACACAGGGCTGCGTAGCTGCCGCTGGCCCTGTGGCTCGCCTGCGGCACCGGCATGTAGTGCTGACATGGTGCACGACTGCGCACCCAAGTCAGAGTCCGAGTCGGAGTCTGACCCACTGCTGGGCCCTGCCGGCGACTCGTCTGGGTCCCACGGCAGCAGCCGCTCGCGCTGCAGCTGCCGGTGGCGCTGCATCCACGCTTCGGCCTCGCCCACAGCCGCTGCGCGCTTCTCCTGCTCCCGCAGTGGCACACTCTGCAGCGGCATCAGCGCGCCTGCGCCGTCCACATCCCCGCCGGCCAGCTGCGGCGCCACCAGCCGTAGCGCGACTGGCGTGCAGTGCAGAGAGCTGTGCAGAGCCCCGTGCTGCACTCCCGGTGTGCTGCGGCCGCCTGTTCCAGCGCCAGGTGTGTGTGCAGAGGCTCCCTCCAGCTCAGCTGCCTCGCGCTGCTGCAGGCGCTCCTGCTCCCGCGCCGTCAGCACTGGCACGCTGCCGGCGACAAACACCCTGGGCCGCGGGTGTGCGACTGCAGAGGGGGTGCCAGACTCGGCTGTGGCAGCTGTGCTGCAGTCCTGTGCCGCGCCTGCAGACTCGCCCGTAGCGTCGCCCTGCTGCACCGCAGCAGCCACCGCATGCAGTGCCGGCTCCTGGGGCTGCGGTGCATGAGTGTCATCGGCATCCGCGCTTGCGGGGCGCACGGTTGGCTGCGGTGGTGCACCCGCCACCCCCCCAGGCGCGCCTGCTGGCGGCGGTACCACGTCCTCAGGTTGCTGCTCAGCAGCAGCAGCGCCATCCACACCACTGCTCCTGTTACCGCCAACGGCGTCACTGCCGGCGGCCCCGCCGCCGCCCTCCCCCCACTGCTTCCTCCCATGACAGACGTCATTGACCTCCTCAGGGGAGGCTCCCGCGCTCGTGGCGCGAATCACGTCCGCCCTGCGCCGCTGCATGCACACCACACCCGCCTCGCACTGCGCGATGCGCGACAGCGCGTCGCGCACAGCCTCCGCATCCCCCTCCTCCTTGAGCTTGCGCTTGGCGCCCGCCAGCGGCGCCGCGTCGCCGCCCGCGCCGCCACCCGGCTGCGCCTGCTGCAGAGCCATGCGCGCCAGCTGCAGCCCCGTACGCGCACGGTGGAGCAAGGAGTTGCAGCGCTGCACCTGCCGGCAGGGCCACCGGCGCACGCCCAGTGATCGCGCCGCGACCTTGAGCGCCGTTTTCGTGACGCCGAGCACCGCGGCCGCTTGCTCTTGCGTCTCCCCGTAAAGACGCTCCAGGTCGGCCAGCGTGAGCTCACAGTGGGGCTGCGCGTGCTTGCGACCGCGGCGACTGCGAGGGTACGGGCCGGTCGGCTGCTGCGCAGCCGGCGCAGCGCGCTGTCGCAGCCCCATAGCAGGCGCGGGCACCGTGCCTGCAGGCTGCTGCTGTGCGGCGGCGAGGTCCAGGAGCACATGCTCAGCTGCAGCTGCAGGCGCCATGGCCGCCGCGGCAGCACCCGCAACAGCCGCTTGCTCAGCAGCAGTGGTGGAGGGCTGCCCAGGGTGGGCCGGCGTGAAGGGGTACAGCGGGGGCGCTAGCTGCTGCTGTGCCGCCGTGGCCGCCGATGAGGCGAATCCGCTGTGCGGCGCTGTAGTGGCCGCAAGTAACATGCTCTGGGTTAGCGGTGGCATAGCCGGTGGCAGGGACAGCTGTGATGCCTGCTGCGGCTGCTGGTGCCCCTGTGGCGCCAGAAAGTGTGGCGGGGTCAGAAGCGCCGGCGGTTGTCCGGGAGGGGGCTGCAGCTGCTGCGCTTGTTGGACGAGCTGCATGCCAAGGGGGGATCCCAGCATGTGGTTCAGCTGCAGCAGCTGCTGCTGAGCCTGCGCGCCCTGGCGCACCAGCGCCTCTTGCAGCCGCATCTGCTGCTGGGGCTGCCCAGAGTCGCCAGCGGCCGTGTCAGCAGCGTGGCGGGGCGTGATGGGGGTGCGAATGCGGAGGCCCAGCCCCTCACAACCAGACAGCTCCAGTCGTGCCGCCGCTGCCTCCAGCTGCTGCACACGTGGCGCTCCGACAGGTGTCACACCGCCTGGTGCCGCTGCGGCGCTTCCGGACAGCATGCCGGCCTCACTGCCGCGCAGGGGGAAGTGCTCAGCAGCGCTGCCGCCCATAGCACCGCTCAGAGGCCCCCCGCTCGCCGCACCCGCGCAAGAGAAGCCCTCAGCAAAATGCGAATCCAGCGACCAGCAGCGGAAAGACAAGGGGCCGCCGCTGCCGAGGCCTGCGCTGCCCGGGCCGAGGTGGAAGGACGGGCTGGGCCTGCTGCCAGGACCACCGGTGAGGGGCCCTCCTCCGAAAGCTCCGGTCGGGGTCGCTAGGGAGTGCAGCGCGAAGGCAGCCTGCAGATCCTGGTCTGCTGCTTTAGGGGGAGGTGTAGGCCGTTGCTGCCGTGGCTGTTGCGGTGGTGGCCGTTGTGGCAGGGCCGCCCCCCGGTGTACCGCCAGCGGGGTCTCGTAGATGACCAGCGGAGGAGGCGCCATTCCAGGAGACAAGCCTCCATAGGGCGGCTGTGGCGCCACCTGCGCCTGTTGCTGCAAACCGCCGCCATGCTGGTGCTGCGGGGCTTGCGAAGCCGCTCCGGGCGTCAGGGTTCCCTGCGGAGGAAGCGGGTGCGGCTCGCGGTGCTGCTCCTGTGCCGCACCCGCAGGAGGCTCAGGTGGTAAGCCATCGGTGCCGCTCATGGGGGCACAGTGAAGCGAATGATCGCCGCGTGGCGCTGCCTGTGTGAAAAACGCACGTTTTCACAGCTTCCTGTTGAAGTTTGTGATTCACTAGCAAGAGAGACACAGGGTATGTGTGCACCGGTTTAAGTTGCAAACTTCTGAGAAGACACCCCACACACCCACGTAGAGGCAGCACATGGCAGCAGCACAGCAACAGCAGTAACAGCAATACCTGACACACACACCACAGGCATCAGATGAGCTTTGTTTTTCACCTTTTGGGCGCCGCACTCACTGGGTGCTGCCGGATTGAGGCACAGCAGCAGCCTGGAAGGCCCGCAGAGAGGCATGCATCAGCCCTGAAGTACACGGGAACATGTACATGAAACCGCATGGGGCGTGCTCCGCATGCCGGTGCGCCTGGTAGGGATTGATGTACAGAACAGCTTGACTACACAGCACTGTGTGTGTTGTTCAGAAACACTATGGATAAAAATTCACGGCCGGCGCGGCCGATCCAGTGGCGGCAGCCTGTGTGAGGGGCTGCCCACCACGCGCATCGCCGCAAGCTGCTCAGCCCCCGCCGCTGTTGCCGCGCTCTCTACGGAGCGCCGAGTGGCAGAGGCCACTCCGCGTGGCCCCTGCACTGCTGCTGCTGCCGCTGCTGCGCCATTGGCGCCCTCTGCTTCGTCGTCGAGCGTTGCCCGGTGCATGGCGACGACGCGCCGCACCGCCTGCGCCCCCGTCTCCTCATAATCGCCGTTCTGCCGTGTCGACACCCGCAGCGACCCCTGCTGCTGCTGCTGCTGCTGCGGTGCTGATGTCAAGGGGCGGACCGAAGCACCGGGGTTCGCCGCCCGTGCAGCAGCCACAGCGGTGGCGTAAGCCGCATCACCGGCGGCGGTGGTGCGCGGTTGCAACGTGGAGGCGCTGCTGCGCTGCTGTTGCGGCGGAGCAGCACTGGCGCCCTGCCACGCCGCTGACGCGCTCCCCCTCTGTTGCGGCGGCGAGGCGCTGCCGCGCTGCTGCGGCGGCGAAGCGCTGCCGCGCTGCTGCGACGCGGCCGTGGGCCACAGCTGCGCGGCTGCACTTCCCCGCTGCCCTCTCGGCGGCGACTGCGCAGGCGACGCGTTGCCGCGCTGCTGCTGCGCTTGCAGCTGCTGAGCACCCGTGTTCGCTAGACCCCCCCCCCCGCCAGTGCCGCTGGCTGCCAACGCCAGCTGCGAGCGCGCGTGCGCCGCCATGAGCATGTGCAGCTGCGTCCTGTCCTGGTCGCTGCCCACGTCAACCGCCACATCGCGGTGCGCTCCGCTCACGACGCCGCCGACAGCAGTGGCCACCGGCAGTGCCAGGGGGGGGGTCGCGGGCGGCGTGCGCCCGCCCGCCGCCGCCACCGCCGCCGCTTCCATGGCTGCCGCCTGCATGGTGGCCGCAGCAATGCTCAGCCGCCGCAGCACGGTCTCGCCGGACGCTTCCGGCGCGCCGCCGCCCGTGAGGTTGGCAGTGTTGCTGAGGGAGGAGCGGCGCCGCGCGTCCTCCGCCGCCGCCGCGCCCCCCGCCGCGCCGCTGACGTAGACGGGCTTGGCGCCGCACGTGCTGCCGCGCCGCTCGTAGACGGCTGCGAGGGCGGCGTCCAGCTGGACGCTGAGCTGCGCGATGGCGCGGCGGTAGCGCGTGGACGCCGTGACGCGGTAGCTGTAGTCGGGGATGCACTCCCACGTGCTGCGCTTCTGCCCCGTCGTGTGGCGCACGCCGCCGTGGTGCGCGCCCGAGTCCTGCCACATGCGGTACACCACGCCGTTCTCCACCTGCGCTATGCCCATCTCCTTCTCAAGCTCCCACTGCTCGCTGGTGATGCGCCGCTCGGGGTCCACCACCTGCCTCCACACAGGCAATGAAAACACATACTTAGAAGTGATGAAGTACCGTCATGTGCCTATTTAGGCCGACCGGACGTAGTATTAGGGAGCCGAATAAGAATAGGTCGGACACGGTAATA
>JAULBY010041600.1:0-13336 GCA_032358315.1 Ophiocytium majus
CCCCTTGCACGGGTCCGCCCAGGGTGACAGCCCCTACCGGTGGGGAGACCTAGAGTTTATCGCTCCTAGATGAGTTTCACATCCTTCGAAGTACACATGTGTACATGCAGCAGTGTTGAGCGAGGAGCGGGGTTATCGAGGTGCACAAGCACCAGTCACAGCGCTTTGCACCTATTGAAAACCCATGCACACGCAGGCGACTGGGTTGGCGTAGTGTATGTGGCAGTGCTTTGGCTGACGTTGATAATGCACCGCCTGCGAAATGTGGCAAATGCACACCGAAGACTAACCAGTTCACAGCACCGCCTGAACAACTACTGAAATTGCATGGATTCATATCCAAGCTTAGGGACGTGCAGTGGGGGGTGGCTGCTGCCCGTGCCCTGGCTGAGACTTAACAGTCCATGCATGCGCAAGCGTCTGGGGCGTCAGGCGGTCCCGCTGCATGCTCTGGCTGATGCCGCAGATTGTTACCTTTACACATACTTGACACATGTCAGTGTGTGGTTCAGAAGTGCACACATTGAAATAGTGTGAATGTTGACCATGTGCGCTTGGCGTACTCATTTACACTCACCGGCAGTCCATGCGCAGAAAGTCCAGGGCATGCGGGTGGTCCTGCTCCATGCTCTGGCTGACGTCAATCACGTACAGCTGGCTTTTGTGGTAGAGAAGGTTGTACTCACTCAGGTCGCCGTGCACCAGCTTGCAGTCCCTACACAATCCATCACAAAACATCAACACGGCAGAGTATGGGGGCCATGTGGTCAGTCCCTACACAAAACATCACAAAACATCAACACGGCAGAGTATGGGGACCATGTGGCACGGCAACTGCCGTCAGCGCGCAGTAAGTGTCTGGGCAAAAAAATCAGCGCAGTAGCCCGAGCTGGCAAAGTACGGGTCGTACTCAAATCTGCTAGTCATCCTAGGCCTTGACAGTAGCAACAGAGTAAGGGGGGCATGTGGTATGGCCAGTTGACATCGGCGCGCAGTCTCACACAAATAGTGATGGGTCACAGCGTACCATTTTTGCACACTTCAGTATGCCGTATAACGTATGTAAACACGCCGTACAACGTACTCCAAAGCATACACATGAACGTATTCATACGGCAAATGCGCCGTATATCGCGTTTTTGGGGGTAGAAATACGCCATAATTTGTGTGACGTGTAAAATACGTTTTACGCCGTGACCCCTCACTACACACAAACCCACGTGACTCCTGAGCACAGCCACCGCTGAGGCTGGGATAGAATGCCAGGCCAAAGCCCGTGGTGTGACTTACCCACCTGTCAAAACCAGGCAGCCCCCCCCTACCCGTGCCGGGCATTACCCTTGATGCTATACACTGTGCCATTTTTGGTGTTAAAGGAAGGCTAAGACAACAACACTGCAAGGTGCGTGAGTTGGCTACAGGCCACAAGAACGTACCACTTGAAGTACGCATTTACGCCAGACACCAGCTCAAAACTGGTGGGCTGCACACGCACACGTGCAAAACTGACATGTTACTGGTCGCCCAACAGACCCGTTGAAGTTGTGCAGGCTGAAGATTAAGTGGGCGCTGCAGCCACTGAGAGCGGGCAGCACAGCAGGAAAGGCCTGTGTGCCACATCACAACATGGGAGTGCACAAGTCATGGAGTGGTGAGACATGCCCTGCATAGCCTACCAGTGTCATGTACTACATACAGTATTACCGTAGTATCATCCACTACTCGTGGTACTTTTTTTGCTCCCGGTGTGCTTGCACTGCCCCCATCAACCACCCCCCTCCATGGCTACCGCAGTACTTGCTAATGAGGTATTTTGAATGGAGGGCATGTGGTCATTACCTGTACATGGTGACCATGTGTGTGACGCACTGATCGTACATGTCCTGCATGCGCTTGGGGCCCAGTGACACGTCACGCAGTCTGGTAGTGCTCAGCGGAAGGAACGCCCAAAGTGGTCAGCAGCAGCAGCAGCAGCAGCAGCAACAGCAGCAGCAACAGCAGCAGCAGCGGCGGTGGCAGCAGCAGCAGCAGCGGTGGCGGCGGCGGCAGCGGTGGCAACGGCAGCGGCAGCAGCAGCAGTGGCGACGGCAGCAGTGGCAACGGCGGCAGCAGCGGCAGCATCAGCAGCACCAGCAGCACCAGCAGCAGTAGCAGCGGCGGCGGCGGCAGTAGCAGCAGCGGCAGTGGCGGCGGCAGCAGCAGCAGCAGCAGCAGCAGCAGCAGCGGTGGCGGCGGCAGCAGCGGTGGCAATGGCAGCGGCAGCAGCAGCAGTGGCGATGGCAGCAGTGGCAGCAGCAGCAGTGGCGCCGGCAGCAGTGGCAGCGGCGGCGGCAGCGGCAGCATCAGCGGCACCAGCAGCAGTAGCAGCGGCGGCGGCGGCAGCAGCGGCGGCAGGCGGCGGCGGCGGCGGCAGCAGAAACCAGCGTTCATCAGGCGCGAAGTATGCAGCATGTAGCAATGGGTACCCGCCACGGCTGCCTGCTCCCCACACCCAGCACTGCAGCCACAGCCAGCAGGCAGCTCTGGTAATCGGCAGCGGCAGCAACACTGGCACCCCTTCTGTGAGGCGGGCAGGCGGTGCTGCCAGGCAACACAGCATTGCCTGTGCAAGGCTTGCCACCGGTCTTCCACGATGCTCACCTCAATATCAACTCCAACGTTTTTATCAAACTTGAACTGCAAAACGAAGTTGAAGTTTGAGGTGCGGTCGTTAATGCCATTCAACAGGGTTGTGGCAGTGGTTGGGCATGGTGGCACCTCCAGCATGCACTCATCACCTCAGTCAGTGTCACCTGCCCCTGTGTGCAGAGCTCACACCTTGTCTTGCACCTTCAAAAATTCAATTTCTGGCCCTCCACTGTCCCGGCGGCGGCAACTGTCGCTGTGCCGGCCCTCTTCAACTTCAACTTCTGTTGAAAAACTTCAACTCTTGCGGCTGCATCCGGCACCGCCCCCCCCCTTTGACGCGTACAAGCACGTCTCCATGCTGAGCGCGCCCTACCCACCTGACTGATCACCCGTAGTTCATACCGGTGCGCACATGCCCTCGTTTCTCTATGACTAATACACAAACTTCAACTTCAACTTCAACTTCAACATTGAAGCCTGTGCTCGCCTGGGCGCCGGCCAGCCGTCATCGCCGAGAAACTCCATGACGAGCAGATTCAAACTTCAACTGTGAAGACAAGTTTAAGTTGGAGGTGCAGTCGTCAATGCCACCCGACAGGGTTGTGGCAGTGGTTGGCCGCGGCGGCACTTCTGTTACTTACTTCAACATTGAAGTTTGTGCTCACCTGGGCGCCGGCCAGCCATCATCGCCGAGAAATTCCATGACGAGCACATTGCTCTTGACCATGACGGGGGTGGGCGAAGGGACGCCAGCCGCCGCCAGTCGCCGCAGGTTGCGCATCTCTTTCTCCGCCCAGACCTGCGCACATGTACACATGTCACATGTGTGTAGTTAAATACTTTTGAGGTATACACTTGTATGTATAGTAGTACGTAGTACTACATACACTGTAGTACTTCAAGAACGAGTACTTGAAAGTATACCGCTGAAGTAAGTTCAAGGGTAAGCATGGCGTGAGGTCAAGT
Source organism: Ophiocytium majus (assembly GCA_032358315.1). Classification (NCBI taxonomy): domain Eukaryota; class Xanthophyceae; order Mischococcales; family Ophiocytiaceae; genus Ophiocytium; species Ophiocytium majus. Next base: position 3,595 of record JAULBY010041600.1, read on the forward strand.
TGTGTGCGCCAACGACAGTTTTGAGTGCAGTGCCTCGCTCACCTTGTGTACTTTTTTCAAAGTCCGCTAAGGGCGCAGAAAGCCCTTTGCACACGGTGCGCGTGACCAGAAAAAGGGATCAGACAGGTGTGGCGAAAGAGCTGGCAATGCTCAGTATTGCGTACGCTAAGGGAGGGCTGGCATGTTGCCAGAGTGTACTATGGTGCGCAGAGTACTGGTTTTTTTCAGTACCACCGACCCGGAAGCTTGTCTGCCCACAGCCCTGCGCACAGACACATGTACGTGCATGCACAGCATATTTTGGAAACTGTAACTTGTGGTGTGAGCATGGCACTTTTCTATTTTCATGGCGTAAGCATGGCGTGTACTCAGTGTTGCGTGCGCCACCGACAGCTTTCTGGTCACAGGCGCACCGTGTGCAAAGGGCTTTCCACGCCCCAAGCGGAAGCTAAAAGCACATGGATACATAAAACTTACCAGCTTGGAGGAATGCACCGCTTCCAGTGCATGGGCACATGTATACACATACTTGAAGTAGTGTACACATGGACACATGTGTGGATGAATACTACGTAGTACCATACACTACATATATATACGTCAAGAAGCACTCCAAAAAGGACAACTTATGGCGCAAGCATGGCATGTACTCAGTGTTGCGTGCGCCAACGACAGTCTGGCTGAAGTGCCTCACCAAGTGCTACAGTGCCCAAATTATTATTTGTTTCAAAAACAGTACCGCCGAGGCCAACACTCTCTATGTGCTGTGCGCACCTTGGTCTTAAACAGCATGTACCATGTACCTCAACAAACAGTAGCTGGTTGTTGATGGCAAGTACGCTGCAGTACCGACTACCACAGTACCATACCTGCACACGCGTACGCATGTGCGTGCCTCTTTATATTATAAATATATATTTATGTATAACGACACTTCAAGAAGCATGACTTCTAAGGATAGCGGGTACTTGCGGTTGTGTGCGGCAACGACGGTGTGAGTGAAGTGCGCCGCTAACTACTAGTGATGGGTCACAGCGTGTATGGTTTTCACGTTATACGCCGTATAACGCATGTAAATTCGCCGCATTACGTATACAGATGAACGTATTTATACGGCAAATACGCTGTACATCGTACATCGCGTTTTTGGGTGTAGAAACACGCCGTAATTTGTACAACGTATAAAGTACGTTACACGCCGTGACCCATCACTAGTAAGTACTATTTTGTGTTTAAAAGCACCGTTGAGCCCATCTGCCGTGCCCACCTTGACCATCTTTCTTGGGTTGCTTCTGCAGTAGCCGTGCCTGTAGCGGTACTCGCCGTTGACGTACTTGTCCCTGTCCTTGAACACCAGGATAGAGGTCTTGAAGATCTGCAGCGGGCAAAGAAGTTGAAGTTGTAGTTGCGTCACCACCAGCACCAGCACCAACAGCAGCACCAACAGCGGCAGCAGAACACCACACAAAAGACAGCAAAAACAACACTGCAAACAACACTGCAATCAATGTGCATCAGTTGACCACGACTCTGGTGGTCGACCCCGCCACAACAACCCCCTCCTTCAGTGGCACCCGACCAGTTTAGTGCGGCCACCCAGGACGCCCATGCAGTAGTCCGGGCCCTGGCGGTGCGGCAGGCACGCTGTAGCAATGCACTGTAGACTGTGGCCACTTGTGTAGCGCGCTGGCGTGCGAAGCTGTCGTCGTGCACTACCGCACAGCATATCGGAGCTACAGTACTAGTAGTCACTGAGGAGGGGGCCCTCCTCCACTCTCCCGGCGGTAGCATCGGGCGCCGCACCCGCCCTCGAAGTGTACAAGCACACATCTCGCTGCTGTGCGCACTCTACCCGCCCGATCGAGCTGTGAGTCAACTTCAATTTCAACTTCAACTTCAACTCTTGCGGCTGCATCGGGCGCCGCGCCCGCCCTTGAAGTGTACAAGCACATCTCACTGCTGAGCACGCCCTACCCGCCCGACTAAGTTATCCGTAGTTTGTGCCAGCGCGCACATGTCCTCATGTCTCTGTGCCTAATACCAAAAGTAGCGCATGCGCGTGCGCGTGTGACTTGTGCCAACTGACATTTTGCACACAAAACATGCAACCAAGAAAGCATGCCTTGCGGGCGCATGCTTTGCACATCAGACATGCTTACCTCCTTCACGCGCCGCCCGCCTGCAGCTATAACTTCAACTCCCAAACTTCGACTCCCAAACTTTGACATGCTACACAATGCTATTTGTGGCACCGTCTGTATACTTTGAGCAGCAATAACCTCAATAGAAGCGGGTAGGGGCATGCGCACGCTTGCCGTGACAGCAAACTCTATCTGGTTGTGGTCCCTCCTTCCAACACGGCACACAAAATCTCCACGTTTTGTAAACTTCAAAAAAAATGGACTAGATGTGGGGCGTGTGAGCAAAAGCAGTTGCCTTGACGGCGTACTCAGTTGGCGCTTCCGGCACTTGACAAGGCGTACCCTGTGCAAAAGTGGCGCGCGCGCCTGTGCGTGCGACCTGTGCCAACGGACATGTTGCACACCTTGAAGCGTACAAGCGCGTCTCGCTGCTGAGCGCCCCCCCCCCGTCTGACTAACCAATCCGTAGCTTGTGCCAGCGCGCACATGCCCCCGTGCCAAACACAACAACTTCAACAAGGTACTTTGCACAGAAGTGGCACGAGCGCGTGCGTGAGTGAACTGGTGCCAACGGATATTTTGCACACCAAATACGCTGCCCATGCGCACCAAGCCTTGGCGGCATGCTCTGCACACCAGCAAGGCAAGCTTGGTGCGTGCTGCCTCCTTCACGCATAACTTCAACTCCCAAACTTCAACACACCACACAATGCTACTGTACATTTTTTGCGCCATCCGTAAACTTCAACAATAACCTCAACAGAAGCGACAGCACTTGCCTTGACGGCGTACTCAGTTGGCGCCCCCTCCTTAACGCCGCCGCCGCCGCCGCCGCCCGCGACCGCATAGTACACGTTTGCCTCCTTGCCGGTGCTGAGACAGCCGTCAATCTTGCTGATGAAGTTGCTGTTGAGCAGCTTGAACAGGATTAGCCTGCTCAGCAAAGGGCGGCGGCGGGCAGCAGCACGGACGGCTGTCACACACTCGCAGGGGCGGTGCGCTACCGTAAAGCACGAAAGTGGTCGTTGCTGCTGCCACCGCCGCCGCCGCTGCTGCTGTCGCTGCCCCTGTTGCTGCCACTGCCGCCGCTGCTGCTGCAGGTGCCGCCGCCGCCAATGGTGTTGCTGCCATTGCTGCCACCGCCACTGCTGCTCCTGCTGCCGCCGCCGCCGCTGCCACTGCCGCCGCTGCTGCTGCTGGTGCCGCCGCCGCCAATTGTGTTGCTGCCATCGCTGCCACCGCCACTGCTGCTCCTGCTGCCGCCGCCGCCGCTGCTGCCACTACTGTTGCTGCTGCTGCTGCTGCTGCCATTGCCACTGCCGCTGCTGCTGCTGGCGCCGCCGCCGCCGCTGCTGCTACCACCGTTGTTGCCGCTGCTGCTGACACCGCAAATGTCAAGTAGGCTGGGCGTGGCGACTCAGGCAGGGGGGTGACCATGTCAACGTGTGCTGCTGAGCGAGTCGGTTACACTTCTTCACCCAAAGGGTTTGCACCACGGGCGCCCACATGATCTGCTGTCTCTGTGAATAATGCACGATTTCCATTGGCACAGGGCACACGCTCAAGCGCTCGACAGCAGCAGTGCTCAGCAGCGCTCAGCAGCAGCAGCTGCCCTTGACAACAGCACACTTACAGCATGTACACTGAGTGTACAGACGGTACACCATAGCCCGCACACATACACATGCCCAACTGCCCATGCGCATCTGGTGCGAGGTCAGGGTGTGCTGCTGAGCAAGTCAGTGCTGAAACTTCCTTCCGGCGGTGAAGCCGGCCCTTCACCCCGGCGTACCGGTGACCTGCTGTCGTTATGCACGATGTACACTTTCCCTTGGCATAGCCATCGGCTCAGCAATCGACTAGGGCACGCACATGCACATGCCACGACTGCGCGTGCGCACCCGGTGCGAGGGTCCATGAGCAGCAGCTGCTGCCGCCGTTGACAACTGCGCACTTACAGCATGCGCACTGCGTGCACAGACGGCACATCATAACTAGGATTGCCTGGAAATGTTATTTTTCTCAAAATTACTCCGTGGCTCGAGTGTAGTTTCGCCGTAACCTTACGATACTTGCAACATCCTCCACAATGTTTTGTGTGCAGCACGGTAGGGCCATCGCAAACGTTAAGACACCGTAGGCTGCTGTAGGCATTTGCAGCCGGTATCACGGAGTTAACGGTGACCGTAATATGTCCCGACATTACGATTCCGGCAACTCTAAATGATTCATAACCCACACACACACACATGCCATGACTGTCGCAAGAAGTGCACCACCTCGTGCCCTACCTACTTGGGCACTTGGAGCCTGTGCGGTACCAGCAGCAGTGCTCAGCAGTTGCAACTGGGGTTCTACCCCCGTGTTGGCAAGCTGTTAGCGGTAACCGCCCATGCCCACCTGGTGCGAGGGTCCATGACCTGTTCGCTGGTGTAACACGAGTGCCACGAGTGCCACCAGTACCACCAGTGCCACGAGTGCCAGGAGTCCGTCTCATAACATCAACTTCAAGTTTAACTTGAAGTTAAACTACAAGTTCAACTTGAAGTGCAGCGGTAGCCCACGCGCACCTGGTGCGAGGGTCCATGACCTGTTCGCTGGTGGCTCGGTCGTCCCTGCCCGTGTGGCGCGCCTGAGCTCAGCACAAGAGAACAACATCACTCATGAGTAGTGATGGGTCACAGCGTATAACGTACTTTATACGTTATACAAAATACGGCGGTATTTATACGCCCAAAAACGCGATATACGGCGTACTTGTTGTACAAATACGCCGTGTAAATACGTCCATCTGTACACGTTATACGGCGTTCTTACATACGCTATACGGCGTGTACTGCGAAAATTATACGCTGTGACCCGTCACCGCTCATGAGTCATGCATCAGCAGTGGCAGCGGCGATGGCGGCAGTACGGCAGCACATCACCACCTTCCTGCTTCGAATCCGTGGGTGTGGCGGGGGCGGCCGCGGCGATCGCAGCATATACTTGGAAATACTACTGACGTGTTGACACACAAACCCATGTGTCGTGCGCGCACGCAGGCAGGCGCACGAGGCCGTGGTGGTGAGCGTCACCTCCAAGAAAATTTCCGCCAACATACTTTAAAGTAGTACTTGGTAGCATATGTACTTGCCACTAGACTAGTGCTCTGGCAACATGCCAGGCTCCCCTCAGAAAACGCAGTGCTGAGCATTGCCAGCTTTTTCGCTACCTATCTGATCCCTTTTTCTGGTCACGCGCACCGTGTGCGAAGGGCTTTCCGCGCCCTAAGCGGAGTTTAATAAGAGTACTTGCAAAGCACTCAGCACCTTCCTGCTTCAAATGCGCACAGGGCAAACAAACCTGGCGACGCTTCCCAAAGGCACTTGCTGTACATGTATGCATTCAATCAGCGCAGGTGCACGTGCAGCAGCAGTCACAGCATCAGTGCTCAGCGCCAGCAGCAGCAGCAGCGGTGCCCAGTGGCAGTGCTCAGCAGCAGTGCCCAGCGGCAGCAGCAGTGCTCAGCACCCGTAGCAGCAGTGCTCAGCCGCAGCAGTGGGCGGCAGTGCTCAGCAGCAGCAGCAGCAGCAGCAGCAGCAGCAGCAGCGGTGCCCAGTGGCAGTGCTCAGCGGCAGTGCTCAGCAGCAGCACTGGCAGCAGTGCTCAGCAGCAGCAGTGGTGCAAGCTGTCACCTGTTTGTCGGACGCCTTCTCGCTGCGCCGTATGTCGTTGCTCACTGAGTGAGAGGAGCGCGTAGGCTGTGCCTGCACACGGCAAATCAAAGCAGCGTAGGGGGGCACGAAAACGTATATGAGCAAGCCATATACGCCGTATACGGAGTGTATACACAGCGTATATGGCCAACAACAAAAAAGTGATACTATCGGCTTGGCGCAGGCGCGTGCGGGTAACGCTGGTGCTCTTGCATGGTGGCTGGCCCAGCACATGAAGTTATTGCACATGTTTGGGCAAGAAAAAAACACCCATATATACGTTTTCGTGCAACCCTGCAGCAGCGGGGTCGCACCACTGCAGCCATCAGAGTGCTGCTGCTGTTGTCACCGGCGAATCGGTGCGCACACACCTAGTGATGGGTCACAGCGTATAACTTTTGCATTGTACGCCGTACAACGTATGTGAATACGCCGTATAACGTGTGCAGATGAACATATTTATACGGCAAATACGCCGTATGTCGCGATTTTGGGCATAGATATACACCGTATTTTGTATAGTGTATATAATATGTTGTACGCCGTGACCCATCACTCGTAATTGCTCACTGAGTGAGAGGAGCAAGTTGGTTGTGCCTGCACACGGCCAATCACAGCATGGGGGATGCACCACCCCAGCCAATCAGAGTGCCGCTGCGGTGTACGCGCATCGGTGGCAGGCGCTCAGCAGGTCTACGGTAGTGCCACAGGCGGTGGTGGGTGCAACGACGCGTATATGAGCGAGCAATATACGCGGTATACGTTCCGTATATACGCCAATAGTTCACTGACTCACGCACGTCTGTGCCAGCGTGTTGGTATCACTTATTTTCTCAGTTCTAGCCATGTACGCCGTGTATACAAAACGTATACAGCGTAAATGGCTCGCTCATACAATTAGTACTAGGATACCCTTTCGTCGCAACCCTAGACGGTGGTGGGTGCTTAGCTCAGCGCACGTTTGTATGGGTGACCAGGGGCAACCAGGCCCACTGCTGGTGAGCGGCATCAGCAGCGGTAGGGATGTCAGTAGGGTTTGCGAAAAAGTATATGAACAAGCCATATATATGCCGTATACGGGACGTATATACAGCGTGTATGGCTAAGGTTATGAAAAAAGAGTGCCAGCAACAGCTTGGCGCAGGCGCATGTGGGTGATGTCTGGTGCTCTTGCATGGTGACTGACCCAGCATAGTAAGTTATTGCACATGCTCTGACAAAAAAACCCGACCCATATAAGATATCGTGAAACACTAGATGTCAGCTGTGTGAGGCATATCACGTGGAGTGCAGGGGGGACACACCTGGCGAGCGTCAGTGTTGATCTTCGCCTCGAAGTTGTGCTTCATGGCAACAACGCCGGTGCCGCCGCCCCCCTGCAGCAGCAGCACTCAGCAGCAGCGGCACCAGCAGCAGCAGGGCTCAGCAGCAGCAGTGTGTGCGCAGCAGGAGCAGGAGCAGTGCTCAGCAGCAGCAGCATGTGCTCAGCAGCAGCAGCAGCAGTGCTCAGCAGCAGTGGCACCAGTGCTCAGCAGCAGCAGGAGCAGTGCTCAGCAGCAGCAGCGGCAGTGCTCAGCAGCAGCAGCACTTGCCTGCAGCGGACCCTGCTCCCGCAGCAACTCCGCCTCAAGGGCAGCCAGCTCATCCTCTGTCGCCAACAGAACGACAGTTACAATGTAACAGACGAGCACCACGGCGGCGACACCGTCAGAGCACAGAAAGCGCGGCGGCAGCACCCTGGCGCCGCCATTCATGGCAGTGCGTAACGTAGATGGTGGCAGTCGTTGACCTGCAACGTGTCATGACATGCGTGTGTGGCGGGGTGCGTGTTTGATCGCGTGCCAAAAGTCTCGGCCAGCTGTGCCTGTCACAAGTTTGTGCAAAGTTTCATACTACTACTGTGGTCTATGATGTGAATTTTCCTTTAAAATGGTAGGATAAGCACATATGAAAGTCAGTGCTCACAACGACATATTTTCATTTTGTTTGGCGGGGGGCACCATCACTCTCGCCACTGAGGCGCACGTCATGAGACAAAATATCAGTGTGCTCAAGCCCTTTTATTAAACTCCGCTTAGGGCGCGGAAAGCCCTTTGCGCACGGTGCGCGTGCGACCAGAAAAAGGATGATCAGACATGCTGTTGCTAGCGGGTACAAGTCGTGCACACGGCTAGCACGTGCATCATGGTGCACTCCCGGCGGACACTCCAATTTTACGCTGTCAACATTGCACACCGACAGTTACTATGTACTTCGGAAGTATAGTATACTACATACACAGTACTGTACATACATAGTAGCATATATATAGTAGAAAATACTTCAAAAGTATACTGTATACTACAGTAGTATACTATATACTACAGTAGTATACTGCTGGCACTCGGGTGACAAACGTGGACACTCATGAACGGCTCAGAATGGGGTCCACGTGTGCACATGTCACGCAGGGGTTTCGCCTGGGCAGTTACTATGAAACTGCTGGCGCTATAGCGGTGATCCTTGGTACAGTGCCAGTGGCATGAGTACTTATAAAGCACTGCTGTAGTATTTGAGCAGCGGCCAAGCACTATATGCGCATGCTGCACCAGCTGGGTGGTGACAAAGGTGCATGCCTGATGTCACACTCGGCACGGCGGGTATCCCCTCGTGGGATGTAGAACAACTACGCAAACCAGCGCAGGTGGTGAGCACCAAGTCTATGAGTGTGCAGCCTGCTCAGCATGTGGGTGGGAAATGAGAGAGGAGGGAAATACATGCTACAAGCGCGCAAGTGACATCGTGTTTGCACTACGAGCAGTGATGGGTCGCAGCGTATGACCTTCGAATTACGCGCCGTGTAACGTATGCAAGTATGGCGCATGATGTATTATTCCTACAAACGTATGCATATGGCAAAGACGCCGTATAAGGCGCGTTTGGGCGTGTAAACACATGGAAACGCGCTGTAAATTCGTATTACAACGTAGTCATAAAATATGTTATACTACCGTGTTGTGCCAAAATAGTTGCCCGGGGCGGATGGGAGGGCCGAAATAAACTGGGGGGCACGTTATTTTGCGATTACTCAGACAGCACTGAGCTTGTGTTTTTCAGCATTTACTACTGCCGACAGTACAAACTGACTGGGGGAGACAGGGTTATTTTGGACCCCCCCCCCTATTTTGGCACAACACGGTACTAGTAGTACTTCGAACTACACACGCCATGGCCGATCACTACTGAAGAGTGAGCGCACTTGTACTGACACATGTATGTCCACTGTATTCCTGTACTGCTACAGGTTTACGTTTACTTCAACTTCAACTTCAACTTCAACTTCATCTGCCACTGCAACTTCAACTTCTGCTTGAAAGCGCATCTGTGACCAACACCGGCTGCTCGAGAAGCCCTGCCAATGCCACCCACAAGCCACGGCAGTACCACAAGCGGTACGCCAAGCCGGTTTTTGTTAGGCTGAAATCCGCTTTTTGCAGTGCACCGCAAGAGATCAGAGGGCCGTTCTCTCGCTGCACACACTCATGCAGCATGCGGCGCTGGTAAAAATTCTCACAACAGCTTGTAATGAGAATGCTGTTGTTACATGCAAACAAGAGAGCCCACAACGGGAACTCCTGCCGCTGCACACGCTTTCGCAGCATGCGGTGCGGACAGCGGGGGGCGCAGCGCCTGCCCTAGCTGCGGTGCACCTCGCGCTGCTAATCCCAGCTGTGCTGGCCACGCTGTTCCATTGTTTGCACTTCGAGCTATAGCAAAAACGCACCAAACCTGCATAACGAAAACCGGCGAAAGTTGGGACGGCCCCCACAAAACTGCTGCACGAAAACCAGCGACAGCTCGCCCCACAGCCCAGGCACGCACCAGCAGCCATAACAGCATTAGACGGCAGCTCCAGTGGCTATA
>JAULBY010041611.1:0-13335 GCA_032358315.1 Ophiocytium majus
GACGTAACGGTAGTACTCCTGTTCCGTTTTGACCCACTTGTCGCACAGTTCCATCACAGGCACGATGCGGTCGGTGGCGTAGGTGTGCCCGGAAAAGGTCTTGCCCCTCTGGGCGTTGGCGAGATCGATCTTGGCTACGGCTGCCTTCATCAGCGCCAGGAGCGCGATCACACGCGGGTTGTTCTCATCGTACTTGGTGCGGTGGCCGGCCATGGTCACTGTCGGTTGTGAATGAGACAACATTTTTTGGGCGCTTATTTTAACATTCAATTTATTTGTCATTTAAACATTTAAATTTTAAAAGATTGGAAATGTTTTGTTTTATTTTGTTTTATTTTTTGTTTTATTTTTTGTTTTATATTTTGTTTTATTTTTTGTTTTATTTTTTGTTTTATTTTTATTTTGTGTTCTCCACTCTCCCACTGGAGAATGAGAGAACGTTTCTCAAAGTCAGTCTGATCAGATTGTTTTTGTTTTTTACAGATTGCTGTCACGACATCTCACAGGCCGACCCACAACATTATCCACTTTTCCACTGGAGAGTGGGAGAACTGCATACCGTGCGAAGCACGCGTGCTGGAGGCACGATAATCATTTCACACTCTTGTTCAACCGCATGTACGTTGGGAGAGTATACCGCATCCGTTTCTTGATGCCCTGACAATGCTTGAACACGCTTCTCCGATCGAAGGGGTTGGCGCACGCTATTCTACACTTGACGCAAGGGGAGAGCGCATGGATCTTTTGAGCTGGTATCACTTCCCACGAGTCCCTCAAGAGTCTGGCGGAGCTCCAGTTGTCACAGTAAAATCGTCGACTCGGCCCGTGCCACAACGCCCCACTGGCGATGTAGTATCCGCGCTCATTATATTCAATTTCACGAAGAAAGATGCGCATAATTGCTGATATGATTATGCACACATATTTTGGATCTGGTTATGGGCGCACAGCCATCAAGCCACCCGTCAAGCCATCCTCGCCGCCTTTCGGGTGAGGGATTCCCTCCCCCTTCTCCGGGCCGCCGCGCCTTCTGGTGGGGGGGCTTCCCCCTCCCCCCTCCCATATACCTTTTTTTTTTTTTTTTTCTTTCTTTATTTAGGGGGGGGGGGTAAGGGTATCCTAGATATCCGAGCAATCCGTTTGGAATTTGAAGAACAGAAGGAGAGGAGAGCGAATAACAAAAAAGAGACATGGGATAGACATTGGATGGCTTTCGAATTTCAATAACGAGGTATCCGTTTATATTTATTTGACCATAAAGTATTTCGCCCACTCTTCACCGAATGCTTCGGCGATCGCTCTCTTCACATCTTCTGCTGTAGGCTCGGCGTGTACACGGTCTCCTCCGTGCTTGAAGTATCGTTCGTAGTGCAGTGAGCGCCACATGACATGTGCATTATCCTGACTCTTACGGATATGCTCAATCAGTGCTCTCCGTGCATCACGCTTCGCTCGGCGAGGCACACCACAAACTGGGCACAGGTTCTCTTCGATCATTTGGGCGTCGGTCATGGCTCCTGGTTGATCTCTACAATACATTATTTTTCCGGGCTTTTGAACGCCGCGCCACATAGTCTTCCACACCATAAATGGTGGTATTGTCCCCTCCCTTCACCTTCTTCCGTGCCCACTCCGCCTCAAGTGGTGCTAACAACTCCAATCCAGTCAAATGATCCAACAACTTCGCTATGTCGATGTGCCACGAATTGAAGCTACCGTGAGACTTGTTCTTCTGAAATCCAGGTACCTTGGCAAGCTGCATACCAAACGATACAACAGACGATGTCCATTCCTGCATACGCCCTTTGTATGCCGTAGCCAGGTAGTCGCTGAACTCTTCGTACAACGTCACTGTAGTCTGAGTGCCATTGCACTTTTCAGGGCGCAGCTTCACCAAATGCGCGAGGAACGTCACCTCGCGTTTGAAGCCGAGCATCTTGGAGTTGTCGTATGCGTCACAGGGTACGCGGTCATTGATGAAATCAAAGTCCGTGTAGTCCAGCGTGAGCACGTACTCGTACATGGCGCGCTGCACTCCCGGCCGATCGAGGATTGCCTGCAGCTCTGTGAAATACTCCTTGTTGTTCTGCTTCGCATTACTGACACTTATGTATTGGTATTTCCTGTCTTTGCTGTGGATACGGCATAGGCGTTCTTCCTCGTTGGTGGTTATGATGACGCGCAAGAAGCTGGGCACGTTGAACGGTTTCCCGAATCCTTTGTTTTCACACTGCTGGGTATTTGCAGTGATCAAGTCCATCATTTTGTTGTAAAACATGTTCATCTCCTTAGGGTCCAGCTCATCGAAGAGCGCGAGCAGCCGGTTCTCGGCGACATTGCTGAAGCGACCGAAACATCCATTATCCAGGTCCGTGGTGCGGTAGTACAGCGCCATACCCAGCATCGCTGATAGGAGCTCAGTCCAGCGATTCTTACCCACCCCTTCCTCTCCCAGGAGAACGATAGCTGTACGTGTCTTCTTCCCGGGCTCCTGGAACAAGTTGGCAGTCCACAGCATAAGGTATTTGTACGCAGCAGGATTGCCACCGCATATGATGTTGTATATAAACCCAAGTACGTGGAAATTGAGCATCGCCCGGTCCTCGTCTGTTGCTGGCGCCAGTCTCTCCACGTTGAAACCCTCCCATGAGTTGTACACATTCGACATACACGGCTGTGGTGGCGGCGCAAACTGGAGTCTTTCGTACGTCCTTATGGTAGGATCGTTCAGCCACACCTTGTCATGGCCGAGCTTCATGCGCATAAATGGTTCCGGATGTACGTTTACACCCGCCGACCACTTCCCCGTGTGTACGACCTCCCCATCGTTCCCCTTCTTCTTCTTCTTCTTGTTTTTGTCTGAATCGCTCACAAATGACTCCAGAGTGTAGTAATACGTATTCCGGAAACACTGGATCACCTCCCGTTCGGTGCGCGCATAAGTATCGTGACTGCCATCGTCCGTCTCAAACACTTCGACATAGGATACTGGCTTCTTGCATTTGAACATGTTACGCTCAAATCTCTTCTTCACCTGGTCATAACTCTCGAACGTATGCTCGAACACTTCCGGGTTCTCCCATAACACGTCAGCCCACGTCTCGTCGTCTGGCACTTTCTCGCTTACCCATAAGATGGTTATGCCGGTGATGTCGAAAAATGCCTTGGCCGCGGCATCCAGCACCCCGGCTGGTATCTCTTTAGAAGTGGCCAAAGCGTCATAAATGTACACAGTGGGATCATAATCCATAAAGAACGGATATGCCACCGCCACAGCCCAGCGCTCCATAGATGATAGCAGGAATGACATGGCGGTGGCGTTGGGTCTCTCGCTCTCCTTCAAGCCCTTAAACATGGGGTACAGCTCCAACAGCGCGCTCGAAGCAGCATACACCTGTCTCTTGAATCGGCACATCCAGTCCGACTCCGGTCTGTATGCGCCTTCGTGGATAAAAGAGAGCAATGTCGCCTTGACTGCTGCTCTGTCGCCCAGATCGCTCTCGTCGCGCACCAGTTGGTCCAGGACACAGTTCCTGTTATGCACATAATGGCAAATCAAGTCACATTCGATGTCGTGTCTCTCGCATAACCCAATCAGGAAACGGTAATTCGCGTTGTTGAGGTCTGCCACGTACTGATTGCGCATAAGCGCGTGTCGGTACACTTTGGCCATGTTCTGGAGCGACGTCCATGGCGGTGCGTACACTCGCCCATAACCATGTTGCTTTGCCTCATATTTGACATCCGTTCGACCATCGTCGTCCACGCGTCGCGCATACTGTATGAGATGTCCCAATGCGTGTTTCTCGTCGCTGTTGTCCAGACTCAACACCATTTCCGGACACGAGCACATGAGGCGGAGCACATCCAAATCAACGCGCTCGGAAAGAGACAGTGGCTCGGACTTGGGTATCTCCAATGGCGTGCTCATGGCGACAGGTACTGGCAAGCTGAGATTTTAAAATGGGGAAAACAGCCATGGACCGTGCTTATTGGTGTGTGAATTTAATATTGACTTCAGATATCCTGTGGTACCATGGAGGTCACAGAGCAGACGATTGCCAACGCCGTTGCGATGTTGCGTGCCAATAATTACAGTGGACTGATGGACATCGAACCCGATAATATTAAAAGAGCGGTGCATGAGATACCATACATATTCAATATGCGCAGAACACTGAACAGGTCGAGAACCTCGTATGGTCTCAAGCACGAGTTAGAAAGGTGGAGGGAAGGCATCTGTGGTTGTGGTGGTTGTGATTATATCCCCGATGCATCATTCATTGTAGCGATGATCTTACTTGGATTCAGGTATGACCTCACCGTGGATAGGTCACATGCATATTTCAATTGGTCAGTTATGCGCGGGCCCGTACGGTACCCCCCTCCAGGATCTTCCCCTGATACTGACAGCGAGCACGAAGGACTGTTTGTGCCAAATGAGGAGGTACATGACACCATGGCTGATCATCTGTAAATAAAATCTCAGCCCGGGTATACCATAACCATGTCTCAGACTCGAGTCTATCTGGATGTACCTTTCCCGCGCAAGGACGAGGCAAAACAGAACGGGGCTCGGTTTGATGGGGACGAGAGGAAGTGGTATGTCCAGGACCCTGCCAGTTTCAACAAGTGTCTAGAGTTTCTGCCGCCCGACGTGCCATCCCCATGGGCAGATAAGGATTGGGTTTCGTATACTTATGAGCAACGGGCAGATGCCCGAGGCGCCGGTTGCCTATGGGATCCGGAAGCCCGATGCTGGTTCAAACCCGCTTAAGACATTTTAAATAAATTTGGGAACTCATTGTTCTATTTAATTGTAAAATGTTCTCAGTTTTATTTGTTTGTTGTAATCGTCACTACCACTGTTGCCATGGCCGACGAAATTGACAACCAGCTCATCACCGCCGCGCGCGAGGCCCTCGATGAGTTGAAGCACGAGAGGAAGTACCGCGTAGGATTGATGTTCCTGGACGCGCCAGACAGGCTGCTCACAGAGGCCGAGGCCGATGCCCTACTGGAGGCCGACATGGCGAGGGCACATGAATATACTCACGGCAGTTCATCGGGTGCATCTGCGGCGAAGGCAGCACCACGGACCAAGACCGAAAAGAAGGCAGCCGCTGCTCTGAAGAACACGGCGCCCCTGAATTTCAAATACATCGCGGAGACGAACGACAATGAAGTCACTAAGACCGTCATGGCAACAGAAAAGGAGGTTGATGTGATGGTGTCTCGAGAGTGGCCGAGGATCCTCAAAGAGTGGAAGGAAGTCGAGACGCCATAATGATCAATTCAATACACCCGTTATGCACCATACACACTTATGCTATGTGTTATGCTCCTGCCTGTACGCTTATGCTGCATGAATGACAAAAAAAAGAAAGAAAAAAACATCGGCGGTCTCGAACCTCAACCCTACTGCTTGCAAAAAACCGTACTTGTCTTTGCGCTATTGTCTTGTGCTAAATATAAGGCGAATCACCAAATGTATCTGGTGGCGCAAACAGCAGCGCACAACACGAAAACACGCGTGCGCCAACATTTTTACGGAAAGTTATAGAGAGAATTGGGGGACGCCAGTGAGCATGTGTATAGAGCAGCACTAGGCGGACAGGGTGACATCGTCGTTGCACGCGTGCGTGCCCTGTAGCGCGAGTAAACACAATCACGATTTGGTTCAATTTTTGCTGCTGTGCGCCAACTGTAACGCCAATTCTAACGGTCCACTCGCTGTAAAATAAAACACGCAGGCACAAAGCGATGCACACAGCGCACCGCAATGGTAAGGGGGGTGCCTAAGAGGGCTCCTTGGCGACGCCGCCTGGCGATGTTCGTCAGCCCAGGGCAGGGGATATGGCTGGCGCAGCTGCCGCCCCTCACCAAGTACGCAAACATCGAAACTTTCGTCGTGGAGAGCGAGGCGGCCGTGCAGGCGAAGGTCGAGGAGTTGCTGCCGACCAAGAAGCGCTTTCACAAGGCCGCACTGGCGCCTGCGCATGGCGGTGAGACCAAAGCAACACTGCAGTGGCCTGCGGGGGGGGCGCAGGCGGCGCTGTGCAGCACAACGCTCCGTAGCCTGCTGCTGGTCGAGCAGCTGCTGGTGCAAACGCACAACGAGCCCCACATACATATTTGCACATGTTGCCAGGGCAAGCACGTAGGCGCACTGCTCAAGCGCACAAAGCACCTCAAGTGGCTGACAGGCTACTCAATTCAGATGCGGGGTGAGGAGGAGGGGTGTGAGTACGAGTGGTGGCAGGCAGGGTACATATGTTGCGGCTGCCCAGTGGGCAAGGCTGCCGAGCGCCACACACAGAGGAGAAACTGTCCTTGCAGGCACCCCACCAGGACACATGACAAATATGCACACCAACCCAAGCGCACGCCCCTGTTGATGGTGGCACACAGGTAAATACAATACTTGAAATTATGGTGTGCATTATGTTATGCATCGTATGTTATGGACCCTATGCACGATATTGTATGTTATGCCAAGGTAGGTCTTGCATAAGTGAGTCTGATGCATAACCTTAGGGCTGGGGGGCTTTTGTGACACAGGGGGTACATGTCCATGTATAACCCCAGGGGGGTGGATCCGGGGTGTAAAACGCACTGCTGGGGGTTATGCTACCCGGGGATTTTATTATGCCCGAGGGGTTATGCCGAGCAGGTGGTTATGCCCGAAGGGTTATGCCGGACGGCATTATGCAAGGGCACTGATCTGGAGAGGTTAACAATTGTTAACCTCTCCAGATCACTGAGCATCCGGTGCTTCCAGCCCCTGCGCAGCATGTCCCCTCTGGTGTCCAGCCTGCGCCTGCTGTGGCCCCCGCTGCTGCTCACCACACCCCTGATGCGATGCCTGCGGCGCAGGCGCAGCCGCCACCTGCACCCACTGCTGCTGAGCATGCGCCTGCTTCGGCGCCGGCTGCTGCTCAGCGCTAGGCTCATGCGCAGCCGCCGCCTGCACCCGCTGCTGCTGAGCATGCGCGTGCTGCAGCACCGGCTGCTGCTCAGCGCTAGGCTCGTGCGCAGCTGCCACCTGCACCCACTGCTGCTGAGCATGCGCCTGCTGCGGCCCCGGCTGCTGCTCAGCGCCAGGCTCGTGCACAGCCGCCGCCTGTACCCGCTGCTGCTGAGCATGCGCCTGCTGCGGCGCCGGCTTCTGCTCAGGGCTAGGCTCGTGGGCAGCCGCCGCCTGCACCCGCTGCTGCTGATCATGCGCCTGCTGCGGCGCCGGCTGCTGCTCAGCACTAGGCTCGGCCACTGCCTGCTGCTCACTGCGCCCCTGATGCGACGCCTGCGGCGCTTGCGCAGCCGCCACCTGCACCCACAGCTGCTGAGCATGCGCCTGCTGCGGCGCCGGCTGCTGCTCAGCGCCAGGCTCGGCCGCCGCTTGCCGCAGCAGCAGCTCGCCCAGAAACTGCAGCTCGCCGTCCGCGCGCGCTCGCAGCGCCCAGTCCGCCTCGTGACGCGCCCGCAGCCGCTGCGCCGCCTCCGCCTGCCACCTCTCCAGCTGCCACCGCTGCTGCCACCGCAGCGCTGCGACCAGGTCGGCCCGCGGCAACCCCGCCTCCAGGCAGCGCGCCTCCGCCTCGCGCGCGAAGGCACACAGCTCCGCGCGGTCAAGCTGCTGCGAGCGCTGCTCCTCCGCGTGCCACTCCTGCGGCGGCTGTGCGGCACGACGTGCGGACTCTGCGGCGGCTGGCTCCGTGCTGCTCGCCGCCAGCAGCGGCGCCAGGCGGTAGTAGCCGGGCGGGCTGGCGTGCGGGTCAAAGCCCCAGCCTGGGAAGTCACCCTTGTGCTCGGCGGACGGGGCCACGTGCATGTCTATGCGCTGAAGGGAGGCGCGCCCACCGCTGCTGGGGCGACTCCGCAGCTGGGGCCTGCTGTTGCGAGCCATGGAGCAGGCGCAGCAGGTGCTGTCCGGCAGCCACGTCGGCAGTGCCTGCTGCTGGAACTTGGTGCGCGCTGCGTGCTGCTGCAGCTTGCTGCTGCGGCTGCCTCGACTGAGGCTGCTGCCGCTGCTGCTGGTGCTGGCGCCTCTGCTGCCTCATGGGAGAGGATGGGCCCGTTGCCCCCGTGGCTGTTGCACCATCCACGCCGCCGCCCGGTGCAGCACCTGCGCCCGCAGCAGCAGCAGCTGGGTGCACGGCACCTCGTGCAGGCTGGCGGCGCCGATGTTGACGGCGTGGCTGCTGCTGCTGCTGCTGCCGCTGCTGCGAGGATTGATTTTTTGTGCCAGGTTCGTGCATGATGCCTAACAAATGATGCCTGACCACGCCAAGGCGGCGTGGTCAGCACATCTTGACCTAGAGCGGTGAGAGGCGGGTCAGGAGGAGAGGAGGGATCCCTCCGGAGAGAGAGACACCTGAACTAGGTTTTTGCAAACACTGGGCGAACAGCACTTGAAGGTGCGATCGACGTCATCACAACTGCTGAGCAGCCGACTTCAAGGCACAAGCGGCAAGTGCCTGCCGCCGCCGATCTCATTGCTGATTCAGACCAGCACACTGCTGCACAGCGTACGCGTGGGCCCATCCTGCCAGTCCTGACGTGTCCACGCGGCACAGCGCAAGTGTCGCCAAGCGTCGTGTTCGATCACGCGCCAGTCTGCAGAGCAGCTGTGGGTGTGCTGCAGGACGCCGTGGGTAAGGCAAGTTGCAGTCGCCGCATTGCTCAGGTGAGGCGGCGGCGCCGCCCGCTGCCGCATGCTGCCGCCGCTGCAGGTGCCGAAGCGCTTGCGGGCGGCCGGTCCACGCTTCGCAGCGTCATGTTCGCTGCTGCCACCGCATGGCTATACTTCTGCGTTCCAGCAGTTGGTGGCGCTTCTCTTGCTTAGCTGGCGCTCCTCCTGGTGTGATGTTGGTATTATTTTAATTAAAATGCTGGAGCTGCTGCTGCTCTCCTAATCCCTGTCGGTGGTTGGAAACAAGCCAAGCGGCCCGGTGATGGTGCTGTATGCCCACGCCTCAAGGGCGTGAAAGCATCGATGACACATCCCCCTTTCTGATCGCGCTTCTGGTTGCATTTTGTTGACACTAACAGCCCTGGTAAAGTACACGGGGAAGGCAGCACTTGGTTGAGCCAGTAAAAATGACAGTTTCGTTTCAACATGCTGGCACTTCGGTTGTGGTGCATCGCAGGTGCAGCATCCCAACAATCGCGCATACTTCACCGTTGTTGTGGCGTCTTGGCTGAGGTGCGCTCGGCAGCATCCGCGGCGCATTTCTGCTGCCAACTGAGCTGCTCGGAGACCGTGTAACCAGGCCCAATTTTCTGAAGACGATGCTTTGGCACCAGGAAGTCCAGCACCTCGTGCACGGTGCCCGTTGTGGAAAATTCGGAATCTGGTTGGCAGGGCGCGGCCAGGGGGAATCTGGTTGGCAGGGCGCGGCCAGGGGGGCAGTGGCGGTGAGTTGGAGGCGGGGCCACGTTTCGTCTATAATACCTGCGTCTGCATGTTATTATCGAAACGAATAGTCAATGCTTTTCACTTGTGCGGCACACGAGAAACCTACAGGGAAAACACTCACCTGCCATTTCCGTGCGCGACCTCTTTTTGCCCACCCATCGGACTGTATAAAATGCCGTGCTGCCCCCATGAACTTCAACTGGCAGGTGCCTTTGGCAGTGCGTGTCGCATCTGGAGCGCCAATCGCCACCTGTCTGCAGTGGTCCAAGCCGCCGCTGCACATTTATACAGCACTACCACAGCCACCAGCAATTCTAGGTTGCAGTGGGCCGTGGACAGCAGCTGCCGCCGCTGCGTCCCGCTGTTCCCCTGTGCATGCGCAGTGGCGATGGCACGTGTGCTCTGGCACAGGTGCGCTGCAGCGCTGGCTACCTTAGGGACGGCGATGATGCAGTGGCAACGGCCTGGCAGCTAGCCGCGCTCCACTGTCTGCATGATGCGGCTATGGTGTCTGCGTTCTTGGTTAGAGTGTGTGAGGCCACGGCGCGGAATGCCCCCCCCCCCCCCCCCGGTGTGCTGCAAATGCTGCCAGTGACGGAGTAGCAGGTTGCTCAAGACTGGGCAACATAGGAAAGGCGTTGCCAGATGCCTCCCGGGCCTGTGCAGCGGCAGACGGCGGACACCTGCGGCACATTTCAGGTGGCTGGCCGATCCTGGGCACCCGCCAATGATACAGGTAGCCCCCAACGCTGCGGTGGCGGGCACCTTGTGGTGCTGGAGTGGCTGCTGCCATTGCAGCCGCGCCAGAGGCTCCAAATGCCGCATGCAAACCAGAGCGCAGGGGGGCGCTCAGCTGTGACCACCCGCCCGGGCGGTGAAATGACAAAGGCCGCACGCTCACAGCAGCTGGATGTGCACCAGTCAGGCGTGCGTGACCTCAGCAATGGTCATAGACAACTATAGACAGTGAAGTGGCCGCATAAGATGGGCTGCGATATCAGTGGCGGGGGTAAGGTGAGCAGCACAGGGTGCACATCGCAGTTGCGCAGTGGCTGCGCAACTGCTGCGTAAAATGGCTGCCTACACCTAGGCTGGCAGCATCGCTGTGGAATGCGGTGGCCAATTGGCCATGCTGCAGTGGTACAGTGCAGGCTGCCCGCAGCGCTGCTGCACGGTGGCGGAAGCCTTGACAGAAATGGGGCGGCTGGACAGAGAACTGCGACGCGCTGCAGATGTGCTTGCCAATGGTGGTGCTGGCACCTAACGACATGGTGGCGTGCCCAATTGGCTGCACCTTCGACCATATGCAGCAGCTTATTGTGGAGACTGGTGCAACCACACATGACATGCCACAGTGGCACTGGTGGCCGTAGGTGAGGTGGCGCTCTGCTCATGTTGTTGTGCGCCTGCTGAGTGCGATAGTCCGTAGACCAGCTGCATGCACTGCGGCGGCGTCTGACCATGCGCTGGTCACTGTCTTACCCAAGCGAGGGGAGGTAATGCATCTTTACCCCTGGTCTTGACCTTTGTGGGGGATATGCCTCAAGCCGAGCCGAAAAGACGCAGCACACACAATCACAAATACAGAGACCAAACTGGTGTGCGCATACCACACGAGTGTTTTGAAAGGCGCTGTGACCAACACACAGGGCCGCACGAAGTAAGTAGGCTCAATTGAAATACCGGTGACCCAGCTACCCAGGTAGATGCTATAGGTCACCCATCAGGGGGGGAAGGACAGCAGAGGTGTCAAGTGGAATGACAACACTAGTTTTTCTGCCTGGGTACAATGCATCCAGCATGCCTGCAGGAGCCAGTCCCTTGCAATGGCCACAAACGCCTTCAGGGTGAGGTATCCGACTTGCCGCAGTCATTGTGACTGGCGGAGCAGTGCCGAGTGAATGTTGATGGCCATTGTGGTCCACACCATAGCACTGGCACCATGTGCGCAAGTACGTGTACATGCCACCATACAGGTTGCGTTAAAAAAGAAGAGGAAACGTAAGAAGTGGCATGGCGCACACGCTGTGTGCTGGCCCTGCATCGCCCGTTGTGCAACACACCATGTTCAGGCGTTCCTCGACCCAGACACAGCATTGCGGAGGTATGCAAGTGCAAACAAACACGGGATGGCACTGCGACTCTTCATAGGAAGTGCTCAATGAGATGTCATCAACGGATGATTTTCTTCATTCGCACTGCCACGCGCGGGTCAGCCAGCTCATCGGCCTGACAGCGCTCCCCACAGCCCAACAATGACAATTGTGCGAATGGCACGGGTACGATTACTGCAAGCTGGGTGTACTGTGGCATACTGGTACACTGATCACAGCACATCCGCAGTAACCAGGCAGCGAAAACCGCAGCACCGGCAGGATGTGCCCGCTCAGGAAATGGCGCAACTGGAACAGCAAAGTCCAGCGCCGCGGCAGCAGCGGCAGCACCACCAACAGCGGCAATAATGTGCAGCAGCAATCATCTGCCCAGCAGAAGCGGCAGCCATTTTCGGTGCGCGTTGCGCAAGGTACCCACTGATGAGCACCACGTGCCATGCACACCACCTCAGCACACACACTGTCCACACGCTGCGCCACAGGTGCTCAGCTCAACTGTCACTGCTGGCAACGCCGTGCCGAGCGCACTTGAACGCCGTGGCCCCTCGCAATGCGCCGCCCCCATCAGCGGCCAACTGCTGCACGCGGATGTGGGCTATTGCTGCTCCTCGGTTTCTGCGCGCGCTCCTGGCTTGACCTGGACGTCCATGTCCAGACGCTTGCCCACCAGCGCCTGTGCCAAGCAGCAGCCACATGAATAGTCATGCGTCACAGCATGTCACCATCTTCACCATACACCACATCGCGCATGTCACGGTATGTACACAGATACGGAGTGTATCCGCATAGTTTTTATTGATGAAATCGATGCTGTTGGTCGCCAACGTGGTGCTGGTGTCGGTGGGGGTAATGGTGAAAGGGAACAAACCTAAGTTTTGTGCCGCAATAATTTTTTGTTATGTGCACACACCACGCACACTGTACATCAAGTTATGGAGCATGAATGGCATTGCACCGGTGTTTTATTAAGCACTACCGGTACTTCCAAGTACGAACGATTATAAAAACTACCGGTATGTTACATGTTATAACCCATCACTACCTTAAGAGTGGCTGCAATAGCAAGCATCCAAGAGCGTGTGCAGGTCGAGCTGAGGTGGTCAACAGGGGCTCGCCTGTTGTGTCCCACCCGCCCGCTGGATTGCAGTCGTGTCGCCAGAGCACTGTGGTGGGTCCTTCTCACACGCGCATGCTGCAGCACTGGCAAAACCTCGGCCTCCAAGTGTTTACGTTGCACGTCGGCTGACAAAACGACACGGTGCTGGCAATTGCACTTGAGCTGCGCGCACACGCAGACACCCAGCGGCGAACAGCTCGCCACGCACCTGCACACCCTGCACGAGCCAGTCCATGGCGTTGCCCGCGACGCCCAGGTACGAGGGGTTTTCGCACAGCCACGCGATCACCACGCCCCCTTCCTCCGTCACCTGCGCACGCGCGGTGCAATGGCGCACGCACTCTGCTGAGCAAGCTTGGCAAGTGCGTCATGGGAGCGGTGGCGCCTGTGCCACAAAGTGAGCAGGAGTCACAAGGGTGGTGTATCGCTGTTGCTGGCAGCAAGGACAGCAGCACGCAGTGCGGCCAACGCAGGGCCGCAGTCGCTGTTGCCAAGCAGCTGTTGCGGCAAGGCTGTGGGTGTGCCGGAATTGGCATTGTGGGAGTAAGTTGAGTGACTTGAGCGGAAGCATTAGTGGTGGTGCACTGTAGCGCAGACACACCGCCTGAATTAGGCCCCGGTACAAATCATGCCGGGCTTTTTTCAGGAATTTAGCCTAGGCGCGGGCCAAATCAGGATTTAATTCC
>JAULBY010041622.1:0-13333 GCA_032358315.1 Ophiocytium majus
CTACCTGGAATATAAAATCCAGTTGATGCAAAAACTTCACCTTGTTTACCACCATCTTGAGAAATAGGGTTAATCAAATTAAGAACATATTGAGCATTAACACCATACTGCGGTGTGTGAGGATGGCGAACCATTAATCTGGTAATATTGTTTATAATAGAAGGGTCTGCTTGATCAATAATGCCTGTTAGTTTAGTATAACGAAGAACACCATCAAATTTCTGCAGTTCATTTAAATCATAATCAAGAATAGCATTCTTAACAATAGTTTCAATCTG
This sequence comes from Ophiocytium majus, assembly GCA_032358315.1. Lineage (NCBI taxonomy): Eukaryota > Xanthophyceae > Mischococcales > Ophiocytiaceae > Ophiocytium > Ophiocytium majus. The sequence goes on from JAULBY010041622.1 coordinate 279, forward strand.
CGCTGCAGTTTTACCAGTTTCCTTAGGATTATAATGAACAAATGAGGTTACTTTGATATTAAAATATTCTGGGCAGAAGCATTATACACCGCGCCCGGTGACAAACTTCCTGTGCATACAGACACCGAAGATATCTCCGAGTTTATTAAAGTTAACTGGACTTACGGTGCCCCTGGAAGTACTACCCGTTGGTGGAAAACAACCCCTGAGAATTATATTAAAGGGTTTCCTGTATATTTAGATTGCTATACAAAGTCAACCGAAGAACCCACATACTTTAATGCGCCGTTGTTATTAGCTGAAGAACAAAATTGCACAATGGTCTATGAGGCTGAAATTAATAAACCTAGTTTGGTAAATGCTGGAGAATTTCATAGCACATACAATCCAACACAAGAAGGACGTTGGACACTTGCGTTGCCTTTAATAAACAAGCAAACAGAACAGTTTGTAACGTGGAGCGAAGCTATAGAAAAATTTAATGGATATATTATAAAATGAAAATTTCAAAAATTCCCGGACTGGGACGATTTGGTGTCTTTATTGATGACTTAGATTTTACTAATCTGTCAGACGAAGAATGGCACGACATAGGTAAGCTACATTTAGAATCATTAGTTACTATCATAAGAAACGTTAATCTAACACCTATCGAATATGAAAGCTGGATTAAAAAATGGGGTTGTGAAAGAGATCTTGCAACATATCGATTTGTCTTAAAATACAAGGGTGCCGATCTCGACGAAATATTGTCAAAAGATGTAGTCAACGGAGTTGAAGTCTCGCAGGATGATAGGGACTGGGCTCTGAATACTCTTGACGTTCTTGCATTAGCAGAGACCGAAGGAACAGATACACAGATTGCTCGAGTTTCTGGACTAACACATGCAAATGGAAGACCGCTTGGCATGTTCCAGGAAGGAGAACTGTTATGGCACAGCAACGAATCTGGCAACTTGGTATTTGCACCCGGAGTATCATTATTAGGAGTTCGAGGGGTTGTAGGATCAGCTACTGGCTTTGTCACTACAACTGATTGGTACGAAGAACAAAGTGAAAGTTTTAGATCCGAACTTGATGAAATGATTATGCTTCACAAATTTACTCCGGGAAAAATTAACCCTGGTTTAAGAAAAGAACAAGACGATATTATGTATTGGAATATGTGTCCAGAACCAACCGAATTACCCTTGGTTATGCAAAGCCCAATAGGCATAAAAGGATTACATTATAGTATCAATACTATTAATTCCATAAAAGGAATGAGTGATCAAGAATCGCAAGCGGTGTTTGAGCAGATTAATAAAACATTATTTGTTGAAAAATATATCTACGATCACTGGTACCAGCAAGATAACGATTTATGTTTGTTTGATAATTCTATTACGTTGCATCGCAGATTAGGAGGCATTGCTGAAAGATTATGTTATCGAATACAATACGATTTTAATAAACTTTCTCCAAACGATCAACCGTATTTTCAAGATCCATATAAAACAGAATATGCTAATCAAATTGAAAATATATATTCGGTGTTTGGGTATGAATAATATTATGATAAACTATAAATTACACGAAAACGGCTGGACAGTTATACTTGAGAATTTTAATTTCAAGGATGCTACGCAAGATGACGTTAACGAAATAGCAAAACTGTTAGCAACTAACACATGCGTTGTTATCAAGAAGCAATCATTGACTGTAGAAGATGAAGTTAGAATTGCCAAGATGTTTAAAAATCCGCAACAGTTTCACATAGATGTTCCAGGAACATATGATCACGATTGCTACCAAGGAGCAGAAGTGCCCGGTTCGGATAAAATAGCCTTGCGAGTTAGTGGAGAAAAAGACGAGCATGGCCGTACTGGATTAGCTGGCTGGACCGACGAAATGGTTTGGCATTGTAACGATCCTCACGATCCAAATAGGAAACCGCTTATCTGGTTGTATGGTGTAAAAGGGACTAAAGGATCTAGAACTACGTGGAACAATAATATATTATCGTACAACGAATTAGATGAAGAAAGACGTAAACCTTTAGAAAATTTAAAACTTATAATGGCTAACTGGTGTAAAGAAGAAATGGACCTTGGAGAAGATGCTCCAGATACTATAGATGCGTATAATCCTAGTCTTGTAATGACAAACATAGCAGGCAAAAAAGGTTTCTTCTTTTCGTTTTTACAAATTAGCGGATTTGTTGGTTTATCAGATGAAGAAAGTAAAAAAATAATTGATTGGTTAACTGAACATACAACACAAGACAAATACTGCTATCATCACGATTGGGATGACGGTGATATCGTTATAGCAGAACAATGGTTAGGCATACACAAGCGTTGGCCATTTGCTGAAATAGAAAAACGTACACTTCACCGTATAGCATTTGATTTTCCGGACCAGGACTATTCACAAATATGAAATACCATTTACACGAAAACGGCTGGACAGTCTTAGTCGATGACTTTGATTTTAACTCTGCTACACAAAACGATATAAATGAAATAGCAAGATTAATTGCTAGTAATACCTGTGTAGTGTTTAAAAATCAAAAACTAACCATTGACGACGAACTTAAAATTGCTAAAATGTTTAAGAGACAAAAACCTTTGTTCGATTCACCGGAAGACGAAAACTTCAAAAACTGGGCAGTTGATCCAGAAGGTATTATTGCTAGAGTAACTGGAGAATTAAATGAAAGAGGTGAGCCAGGTATAGCAGGGCATGAGGATGAAATGGTATGGCATTGTAATATGCCGCAAGACCGAGACCGTTGTCCTATTATCTGGTTATACTCTGTTAAAGGATCAAAGGGCTCACGTACAAGTTGGAATAACAACATCTTGTCTTACAACGACCTAGACGATGCCACTAAAGAAAAACTTAAACCGTTAAAGTGTTTGTATATGGGCGGTGCTATTGTAGACGAAAGCGGGCAGAATAGTTTAAGTGAATATACTTCAACAGTAGTGGAAGAATTTCAACCTCCACTTGTCTATACTAATAATGCTGGAAAAACTGGACTGTATCTGTCGTTCTTACAACTAGATTCTTTTGTAGGTATGACTAGGGAAGAATCCATTGAACTAATAACGCCTATTTGGGAACATACAATACAGGACAAATATTGCTATCACCATGACTGGGAAGATGGCGACATTGTTATAGCGGAACAGTGGCTCGGCGTTCATAGACGTTGGCCATTTGAACGCATTCAAGAAAGATTGCTACATAGAATAGCTATTGATTTTCCAGATCAAGATTATAGTTAAGGTAATTCGTCTATAACAACGTATTCGCCAGTAATACCTTGCTTACTTGCAGACTCTTCAATTAACTCTTTCCAGCCGTCTAAACTATCATGTCTAGCAATGATCATATGCATACGATCTTCATTACTATTGTTAATTAACATATGATGGTAGTGTAAGTTCATAGCATAGACTCCGCCTGGTTCCATAATTATTTCTTCGCCGTCGCCCCACACCCATTTACAACCTATAGGGTTATTAAGGGCAACATTAATATTTTCAATTAATTTTAATCTCGAATCATTATGCATAGAAATATGGCCACCCGCTCTTAGCAACATGAATCTAACTCTACCGTATTTGTTACAAGGAAACTCTTCTTTTAACCACTTTGTTGTTATAGGACACAGGTCTGCGATCTCTGTCCAAAACATGTCATTGCTTGCATCCTTGCCTTTTTTATAACCATAAGCATCGTAGTTTTCATGCTTGTCCCAGCCGAGTCCGTGTAGAGTTAAACTTTCCCAACCAACGTGACTATACTCATCACCCCTATGAGGTGAGAATCGATCTATTAAAGCAAACGCCTCGTTACACATTTCTTTATACGGAAGTGCTATATCTAATTTTAAATAACGACCGTCTGACTGAAAATAATCTTTCATTGTAATTCCCCAAGGTTTCCAAACGCCCATATTCTCTCATGGCACCACCAGCAGTTGCCGCAATGGGATTCAAGATGTTGATCGTTTTCGCAACTTCGTGTAACAGGCAACAGTGTTTTTTCTAAATTAAAATGTCTATATAATTTAGCTATATCTTTTTTATTATGGTTAAACAGCGGTACATATACTCGAATATCTAAACTTAACGAGTCTATAGGATTACCATCAATTGACAACGGACACGATTCTCCAAAGTCATCTGCTTTATGTACAGGAACAGTTAATCCAAATAACGGTTTTATTACATCACCGTTTCTAAAATCATTATGCCACTCTGGTTGTTGCCCGTTAAATGGCAAGTACACTTCTCTAGGTGGAAAACTAGTTACACCCATATACATAACATCTACTTCCTGTTTATCTAATGCTTCGGTTAGCATATTAAAATAATATTCCATCGATTCGTCATGTTCGAGTATAGTTTTATGAACAACGTAATTAGTATTACCGGTGAGCTCTGAACAGCACTTAACAACAGCATCAACATTTTTACCAAATACAGGAACTCTTGCAACCGAAGACATATTATAGATATGTACAGTATGTTTAACATTAGACATTAGTATGTACAATAACACCGCGCTGTCTGCTCCGCCACTTATACCTATGCCGACTGGGCCATCTCTATAGATGCCGATTGTAATATCGTCAATGTCGGTATAATCTAGATTCATTAATTAACTCCAATAGGTCTACTGCTATTGTTTTTCCAATCTTCCAAATGCCACTCTGGCGTTTTTAAATCTGTAATATCAGTATATACAAAATTGCTGGCTTTATCTAATAGTTGTCTATTACTATCCTTCCAAAAACCATCTGCAGCTCTCGATGTTAACATAAGAGTCACGTTGGGGTCTTTCTTTTGTAATTTTTGAAATAACATGTTTTCACACGCAATACGATATTTTAAACTTGTTGAAGCAATAAAAGGAGAATGGTTGTATAAATCGCTTAGGTTCAGTAAAGTCTTGCGGTCTACTTCTAACCAATCAAAATTAAATGCCGCTGTATAATCAATTAAAACATAATCGTATGTTAATTGTTTAACTTCGTTCCACAGTGCGTCCCAGTTGTCAACAGTGGTTAAAAACTTTTCCCATTGTTCTGCTATTTGCTCTTTATAACTTTCAGAAATATAAGGAGGATTATTAGGCAACATTGGTTTGTTGTTCCAATAAAAATCTGCATAATTTTTGCCATCCCATGTTTCAACCATCTGTTTCATAAACATCAAACAATTATGATTAATGTCAGTGAATATAACTCGTGTATCTTTTGTAAATCCAACAAGTTGAAGATTTTTAATCCAGTTAAAGCCAATACCAACTGTAGCATATTGTTCAACAGGACCCTCAAATAGCAATTTATGTCTTAGTACATCAGAATTCCATCCAGCGAAAAAGTTCATTCCAAAAAAATGATTATATTTTATTTGGGTTAATTCTTTTAAGAAAACATGATCGTGTTCATAATAAAGATATTTTTTACTTGTACGAATTTGTTCTGGTAATGTTAATAATGTTTTGTTGTGTTCTAAACCTACATTTAATATATTCCAACCGTGTAGCTTAACAGAATATGTTTTAAGTTCTGTTCCTTTTTTAATCCATGCAGGGATCTCTGGATCATCGTATAAACATTCTTCACTACGGATTGGAGCAATTTGTTGATACTCTACCCATTCCTCATTACCTACAACAGGACACCCAACATCTTTGTAATCTGTTAGATTAACAATATAAAATTGTTGATGTAACTCAAAGCAAGCGTTCTTTTTGTAATAGGAATGATCGCCCCTGTCAAGTATATGTCCTGCTACAAAAAAATCATCCTTGCATATATTTTCAATTGCTTTAAACAATCTATCTGATAAACCTAAACTGGTTCCTGCTGAAATAATAACAGCGTGATTATAACCGTCAGCACTAGCGGCAGTTAATAAATCGTCTTCGTTCTTACCAATAAAAATATCATATTCATGTAGATCAAAACGATGTATTAAGAAATCAGTTAAATTTGTACATATTTCTTTGGCATATCCACTTTGGCAATTATCAATAATATCTAAAATACAACAAACAATTGGCTTTTTCTTTTCAGTTCTAAATTTCATTACCATCGGGGATTCCTATCTAATTCTTCTAAAAATTTGTTGGCATAAAGTTCCCATACAGTTTGTTTAGTTCCTCTATAGTCTATTTCTTTAATACGTTTCATTTGTCCCGTAGCTTCCATAGCAGGCCCAAATATATTATGAACTAAGCGTTGCGTTCCTACACTATTTTCATTACTGGTAATATATAAATTAGCCCACGGTGGGGTCCATTCAATACAGGCGGGGATTAAAAACTGACTGGTAATATGTTGATGCGTTACAACTTGATTGCGGGTGCGTATGCTTGGAATAGGTATATGATCTGAAAATACACAGGTACGGGCTGCAATGCGGAATGCGTCTTCTCCCATTTCTGGAAATGAATGTGCAGCAACACTACCCACGGCTTTGTCATAATAATATAAAATCCAAACTCCCCATGACTTTTCGTTAGTAAGGCTGTCTACTAGCATACGTTGACTAGCATTGTTTTCAAACCCCTTGGCTTTGGCAGTAGCATAAAACTCTGTTAAATCTAGTTCAGGAGTCCACTTTTTTATTTCAAACATTTTACACGCTCTATAAATTCTGCTGGATAGTTTGTACTAAAACTCGCCCAGCATAGTTGGTCCATAACTTCCCACGGTTGTGGTTTAGCCCATTCGATACCTAGTGTATCTAGATGCTTACGCATTTCATCCTGGCGAGTAGTATAGATATGGCTTTCAACCTCCTCGATTGAAATATTACGCTCACTATCTTTATATGTAAAAAAGTAATTGATACTTTTTAATTTACCATTCACTACAAAGTAACTACTAGGATGCATACTGTATTTGTGAAATCCCAAACTTTTATGTGCTTTAATAATGTCAAGCATTTGTTCTTGCCAATCCGGCAATACTGCATCATAGTTTGCCATATCACAACCTGCTAACTCCCAAAAATCTGGACCGTCTATTTCTAAAAATAACTTACGGGCATCTAAATCAATTTTAATAATTTTTGGAATTAAATCTGGGTATGCGTTACGCATCTGCGTTAAGTAGTTTACTTCACGTAACCACTTCTCTTCCATTTTGGAAGGATCTACGACTTGATTTTTACCATGATGGTATTCGGTATCATTGTGGTACCATTGTACAAATACTTTTTTATTGGGGCTAATCAAACTAGTGTAAATAAGATTGTTACGACAAGGACCTTGTCCGGGTACATTGTTATAGTAGTATTCGTAATCCATATAATTAATTATCCATAAAAATGTACCAAAGAAAATAATATGCTAAATCAAACAATATCTTTATGCAAAACGTGCTATCGTCATATACCGGCAGAGCGATTTGAAAAAGATGGCCAAATGATGTTAGGCAAAACTTGCCCCAAGCACGGATATCAAGAAGTAATACTAGATATTAACACAGAATTTTATAAAAGTCAACAGTATCAAAGACGTAAACCTGGATCTTACTGGTTAGACATTACCAATCGCTGTAACCTAGACTGCCCGCATTGTTATCAAATGCCCGACAATAACAGCAAAGATCCTAGTATAGATTATTTGTTATCAGAAGTTATGTCGTGGCCAGACAACGGATATCCTGTTAGTCTAGTTGGGGCTGAACCTACTGTACGTAGAGATTTACCTGACTTAGTTTTGGCAATACAGGCATTGCCCATTAAGACTAGGAATGTTATAATAGTTACCAATGGTGTGTATTTGGCCAAATGGGACTATGTAGAAAGATTTAAAGGAATACCAAATTTAAAATGGACCTTTGGATTAAACCATCCGGACTACAATGGCGGACAAATTCGTGTTAAGCAAATGGAAGGTTTAGAGAACTGTATCAAATTGGGATTAGATGTTAAGACACTAACTTATACGCTGGCTAACTTAGAACAGTTATCCGATGTAATGTATGAAGTACAAAAATTTGGTATCAATGCTAGAATACAACTAGGAGTTGAAATTGGTCGTGTTCCAGAAGGTGACTTTAAAGAATTGTATTTGTCAGAACTAGTAATAATTGCTGAACAGTTTTGTATAGAAAATGGATGGACATGGGAGCCTGATTATATAAGTGGCAACCGTACACATTATGCAGTACGAATAAACGGAATTGAACATAAATTTATTAAATGGTGTGACGTGGGGACAATTGATCTTGAAGAAGTACAAAGCGAATCCTGGGCTAAGATTGTTCCAGGCAAACCGATGAGTCCATTACTGCACCAAGTTATACTAAGAGACCAAGCAGTTAACCGAGGACAGATGTTGTTAGATACAGTACCTGAAAAATATAGGCATGAATAAAATACACGATACAACATCAGTATGCGAACATTGCTATAGGCATATTCCTGCTGTTCTCTTTGAACGTGATGGAAAAATATGGCTGAGTAAGAAATGTAAATGGCACGGCGAAAGCGAACATCTAGTAGAACCTAATGCTGAATTTTACATTAATTACAAATACCCAATACCAGAGAACCGTACATATTGTTTAGACATTACAAATAAGTGTAATCTAAATTGTCCTCACTGTTATCAAATTCCAGATAACACTAGCAAGGATCCTAGTATAGAAGAAATCCTCAAAATAATTAAATCCTGGGATGATGACGGATATGCTGTTGCCTTAATGGGTGCTGAACCAACTGTAAGAAAAGACCTACCAGAACTATGTAGAGCCATTCAAGCGTTGCCGGGAAAACTTCGCAGCATTATGGTATTAACAAACGGTGTATATCTATCAGACTACGAGTATACTAAGCAGTTTGCTGATATGCCTAATGTTATGTGGACTATCGGATTAAACCATCCAGACTATCAAGGAGCAACTGTTAGAAAAAAACAGATTGAGGGAATTGAAAACTGTTTGAAGTTGGGGATGAAAATTAAAAATGTTAGTTACACTCTTGAAACAGTTTCCCAGTTAGAATATTGTTTAGAAGAAATACAAGAGTTTGGTGAAAGAATTTGTCAACAATATAGAATACGTGTTGGTACCGATATAGGAAGACATCCTGGAGAAGAAAAAATATTTTTATCAGAACTGGTAGATATGGTAAAATCTATATGCGATAAAAAAGGATGGACACACGAGTATGATCCAGACTGGGGTATTAGAGTACATTACCCATTGAGAATAAATGGTATATTAGTTAAGATTATTCAGTGGCCTGATGTTCGTACTATCGACTTAGAAGAAGATCAAACAGAATCGTGGGCAGATATGTTGCCTGGTAAACCTGTAAGTCCGTTAGTACATCAAGTTATTCTAAGAGATGGCGCAGTAAATAAAAACTTACCATTATACGATACAGTACCAGAAAAATATCAAAGGAAATATGATGCACGGGATTAATAATAAACCTTACTTTGATATGACTCCATACTTAGATATGGATCAGTTTGATAAACTACAGCCTGAGATATTAACAGGATTTGCTCTAGCAAGACACTATGCTAAAGAAGGTACATGGATGGCACCGGGATTTACATTTGATGATATGAGTTATCGTGTAAGTTGGAAACCTATATATCAAGCAATGGAAGAATTCAAAGCATTGCCAGACGGTCCCATTAAACAAGCAGGGCTAGCTTTAATGCCTAAGGACTTTAAAAACTTTCAAGAACGCAACGTATTCACACGTTTCTTAAAAATGGCCATGGGTGCTTATGATCCTTACATTTACTATTACTTGTGGGAAGAAGGTTCGTGGGATGATAGAACAGCCGCACGTAAACTTACACCAGAAGCAGAATATTTTCCTAATACAGTTAAGTGGGTTGAAAGTCTAGTAGGTACAGTGTTTGAAGATATCGGCCGTGTTATATTTTTTCATTGCGAAGCAGACGGTATTCCATTTGAACATCGAGACTTAGATGCTAGGAACGGTGTTAATGTTGTTAAGCCGCATCGTAATGAGTTTATACACGTTCGACCTAACACTAAGAAAGCCTTTTATCTATGGGATCCAGTAACTAAAGACAAGACGTACTTAAATTGTCGTGCTGCATGGTGGAATGATGTCGACTGGCACGGTGGTGAAAAGATTATGGAACAAAGTTACAGTCTACGTATTGATGGAAAGTTTACCGAAGCGTTCCGTAAACAATTAGGCATTGATCACTTAGAGAGTTATTAATGAAATACATAGGTAATTTTGTAGACTGGATCGACGAACAGCATATTATAGAACATCTTGCATCTTGCCAGGGAGATCGCACTCCAGTATGGCAACCTGATAGATGGCAAGGCAATCCTATTTTAGAAAAATTTACAGAAATGGCTCGTCCTGGCTATTCTAATAATAAATTTTTCTTTCATCAAGTGAATCCAAAATCAAAAGAAATGCAGAATTTTAAATTTAATTTGCCACCTGTACCAGAACAACGGAATAATGTCAACTGGTGGTTTGTTATGCTGTATCCCGGAGAGTTTCAAGCAATGCATATTGATCCGCAGCTAACAGAAGTTGATAATCCTGTACGCTACACTATGTTCTTACAAGATTGGGAACCTGGACATATATTTGTTTATGATGACAAATATCTATCTAATTATAAAGCAGGGGATATGTACGAATGGAGTGATCCTATGACTGTACACGGTCCTGCTAACATTGGATACCATACAAGGTATACATTACAGATTACAATGTACGATTAATCTGTTCGCTGATTTTAATAAACGGACCGCTATTCCCGCATAATATCTTACAAGCGGATGAAGACTTTTCAGTCCACTTTTTATGCATTAGTGTTTGCCATATAGGTGTACTCATAATATCTTTAATTGGATATTTCTTAGAATCTAAAGCATCTAATCCACCAAGCTCGCGTATAATAGAAAACACTTCTAATTGAACTTCTCTAGCAATACTTGTAATACTAGTTTCGTCTATTACTCCGTATTTTTTATACAATTCAACATCATAGTTGGCAGATAAGAATGATCCAATTAAACAACAAGGCATAAGGTAGCCGGTGGCATCTATATATAACTCCTTGGAGTCAAACGAAAAACAACTAACATCATTTTTCCATTCTTTGTATCCTTTTAAATCTATAAACTCTACAGCTTTAATTGTACCGTTACTAGGAGGTTCTAAGTAATATTCGATTTGGCCTTTTCTATCAAGAACAGGAAACTTTTTACCAAAGCGTTTACTATCCTTTGTTGAAAATCTCTTGAACCCTAACTCATTAGCAATAGATTTTGCTGTTTCAACTTGATGTTCATTGTGTTTAAATCTTATAAACATCCAATGTGCAATACCACCAGCCTTAATAAATGCTGTTGCATTTCTGATAATTGTATCGTAGTGGGTACCAATTCTATAAATGCTATGAGTATCACTGAGACCATCTAATGCAAATATTACTTTATGATTCTTAGGTAATGCATTGGCTAATGTTTCCCACCATTGTTCGGTATGAGCAGATCCGTTAGTACTAATTACAATTTCTACATTAGAGTTTGTTTTACTAACATAACTGCACATATCTATTAGATCAGAATTAATAATAGGATCACCGTAGTCACCACAGAAATTAATACAGTTAACTTGATTTAATACCTCAATGTTAAAGGTATCTTTAAACATCGATAAAGACCAATCGGTTATGATTAGCGATGGATTATCAATGCCCCCATGTATATTTCGAAGACACATTGGACAACTAGCTTGACACCTATTGGTTATTTCAATTTGTACGGTATGTAATTGATCAAAAGAAAACATTTAATATCCTATAACATGGAACATATACTTGTTTTCCAAGCCACCATTAATTCCGTTGTGCCAATCTCTATAATTACCCCATTTAAGTACCGTGCCCTGAGGTTTGTTGTAAAAATATTCTTTACCTAATATAAACAAGTGTCCGACTGCCGGTTCACTAATAAAAATAGAATAGCGTTTTATTAAACCGTGTGTTAAGTATTCTTTTTCGTTATCATCAATGTCGTAATGATATCCAGTCATGTACCCGGGCTCTACACAACTAATCCAACTACGTAAAATCTTTATATTTAATTTTTTTGATATCTCAGATTCTAGTTCTTTAGTATCATAATAGTTTGTCCATTTGACACTATCAGTATTGAAGTTATTATCCTTCCATAATTTTAACATTTCTGCATACTCTGGATTGTTCATGTTCCAACGTGCAGGATCAACAGTAACTATTTTACCGTCTGTTAAGTTGCTTATAATGTTATTCCAATTAATCACTGTATATCTCTTCAAACACGTTAGCAAATCTAGCATTAGGCCAAGTCATTGATAAGTGCTTGGTTACTGTAATTTCAAAGAATTTTTTAAAATCAATAAACCCGTTTTCATCTGTTGATTGATCAAAACGATAAGCCCCATGCTTGCCAATAACACCTTCTATTATTTTTCTTTCTATAAATCGTTCTTCGTAGGGAACCACCGAATAGTGATCTATAGTTTTTAATACACCATCTTTTGAAATATAAAAACAATGTGGATACAATGCCATCTTCCAAAATTTATTTTCCTTGGTTGTTATTAAAAAATTCCTAATCTGATCATGCCAATCTGGTAATTCTTCGTTTATATTTCTGCCAGGAGTAAAAAATATCTGCGATAAAGTTTCTTTATTCCATTCAATAAAAACTTTTCTATTTTTAAGATCTACCTCATATACTGTTGGAGTAGTTTTAAGATGTGATAATTGATTTAAAAATTTAACTTCTCTATCAAAAAACCATTGTATTAAATCTTCATTTACCTGTGTATCTTCATCTGATCTATATTCTGTATCGGTGCAGTAGTGCATACACATTACCGTCTGTTCTGGGTTAACTCTAGGAGTATACAATAGATTTGAACTATGAGGTTTTCCATCAGGATTTAACTTGTGATAATAACCCCAGGTGTTTGTATCTATCATTGTTTGCTCCAATTTAATTTTTTATTAATGTACGACTGAACCTGGTCTTTAAA